>JBCAUI010431506.1:0-14084 GCA_038406195.1 Haplosyllis anthogorgicola
CAGGTTTAGCAGCCATATTTGTTATTTTCTCAAATAATTATTTGAGAATTGATTTTATTTATACTGTATTTTTATTTGTGTCCAAGTGACATTATGTCCAGTATTCTTCTAATTGGTTTTTTTAATAATGTCAAATGAGCCCAGGTCCATCAGGACCTATTTTTTATTAAATGCATCAGATATTCGTGTCCTTTATACATGTCCCTATTATTGTTTCTTTTATTACATATTGTTAACTGGTAATGGTACACATGTCTTTCGTTTGGTTTTGTATAAATTGTTTTTATCATGCAGAATTATCCATAAAATGTTAAACTTGTATAATATTGATGCGCGTGATGTACCTATTTTGTCTGTTCGTTCAGTGGGTTATGGTTTATGCATTAGATTAATGCATAAGTTGTATGTAAATGAATTGTGATGGTGTTAGTGGTGTACATATTGAATTTTTATTCGTTAAATTTTATTACCCAAGATTCATGAAATATTTTTTTGAGAAAAATACACAACTAAGGTTAGATTTCAAGTAAGATGCTGTGCTGTGGATGTGGATGTATAGTTATGCAGAGTTTAATTTCATTTGCTTTATTTTCGCTGGAATTTTCCAGATGTGAAATGTAAATCCAGCAAGGTAAACCGCTTAACGTTAAAAAGTCGCGTCATCAAAAATGTGAAACATTTCCAATATCCAACTCTAATGTGCCAAATCTGTGACAGAATAAAACTGTGATTTTTGTAAACTTCACTTACTTATAAAGAGAAGAGGTAAAACACGCGTAGATTTAAACTGTATTAAATTGTACATATTGATCATGTTGGGTTTCGGGTGATCTCGGGTTATTTCTGTAAAT
This sequence comes from Haplosyllis anthogorgicola, assembly GCA_038406195.1. NCBI lineage: Eukaryota > Metazoa > Annelida > Polychaeta > Phyllodocida > Syllidae > Haplosyllis > Haplosyllis anthogorgicola. The sequence goes on from JBCAUI010431506.1 coordinate 852, forward strand.
GGGATGAAAGGTTTTATATTGTACATAGTGATTATACAGGTATTCAGCAATACAATCGCATCTCAAACAATTATTCACTTTTGTTGTGATTACGTTGAAACAAAAAATCGCCTTGACAATAACAGAATTAAATTTGATACTAGACCACGGGTAAAGATGAAAGAAACAAATGGCTTTGACTGTGTGACCTGTGAGCCAGTGCTCATATCCCCATAAAAAGGCAAATTTGGCTGAGAAATGTATTAATTTCAGAACCAATTCACAGCACTGTGCTCATCCTGCTCCATTCATTTGACCCACCATTATGCCCATGTGCAGATGTTAACTCCCTGCTGTCCTAATGCAAATTATTTGAAATGACTGCGCATGCCAGACCAATGTATATTTAGGGATCCTTCATCTTTAAACACGATTGATTTTTTTCAAAAAGAAAATGCCTCCACTACCTTGGTCAGTGTTTTAGTCCCCCTTAGCACTGGTCCAATGACCTACGTTGCTTTGTCTATCAAATTTATTTCAATGCTGCATGTAGAGTCGTGGAACCATCATCGACCGGGGACCCATTCAAATTGGAAAATTTTATTTGAATGGAAAAAATTTGGCCGTGCATAACTATAATCAGTATTTAGCTGTTAGGAATATTTGACCATGTTCTGTAAATCCTTGGGGTTTTTTTTCCAAAATCGTTATTTTTAAGAAATGGTGGTCAGATTTATGTCCCCGGTCGAAGGTGGTTCCAGATCTCTATGATTGCATTCCGTTATTGCATCGGAATCTATTGAAGAGTGCGCGATTGCGTCCGTATGCAAGACAATAAGGGTCATTGTCACTAAATTACAAGTGTTTCCTGCAACAATAAAGCAAATTATTCAGGTATAGTAAGGAAGCTACCCAAACGGTCAAACGTCGCAAAACAATGAAAGCAATCACACGGGACCTTTTCAAAAATCAACAATCAACTGAGTGAAACGGTTTGGGCGTTTAGAATTAATCGTATTTTATTTTTGGAGAATTTAAGCTCAGTTTCTGCAAGTTCTAGCCATGAAGCCATGTGTAAAGGATATAACTACGTGCCCAATATGCTTCGAGGAATATGAAACAACAGGGACACATCTTCCGAGAATACTCCCTTGTAGTTACACAGTGTGTGAAAAATGCCTGCGACCACTGCTATCCGCCTACTCAGTGCTTTGCCCGCAATGTCGGAAAAGGCATCCTGCTGATGGTGGCGTCAGATCTATTCCACAAAATAGGTAGTACTCTTGTAATTAATTACAACAATACAATCAGAATATATTCACACCGCTTAAACACAAGCGTTTTTGCTCCAGTGGGCGAAAGTGCTAATAGTTGGGGAACAATTGCGTTCACTGTGTGACCAGTCAGCTGGAGCCTTAACCCCTGTAAAAGGCAAACTTTGCAGACTAATTTATTCATTTCTTCCCCAGTCACTACACACATAAACTTTTAGTCCTCTTTTTAACTGTACAATGCCCTATTGTTACATGAAATATATTAATTGTGTATCAGAGAATAATAAGGCACATAATTAAAAGTTTTGGGCCAAATACCTTTAGATTTTAAAGTAGGAAAAAATAGCAGTTCAGCAGTAAATAAAAGTGGCCTGCCTTTATTTATATACAAAGTTTAGAGGGAAAACTTTGTGAAGCAATTACACTAGAAGTTCAAAGAATAATGCAACATCTAATGCATCGCAATAAAGCATTAATCATTAGGCATCATTTCAATTATTAATGCTGTGAGCATTATTCATCATATTGGCAGGTGTCACTTGTTCAAGTATTTAAATCTCATTTTCTTTAGGTCAAAAATCATTCTTCCAAGCTGAAGATGACAGTGTGATACTGTCGAAAAGTACTTACTTGTAAAGTAAATCGCTATCGGATTGACATGAATTCTTCTACTCATCAAAACAAAACGTCCGAGAGGAATCTATTTCAACCACACCCAACTTAAATAGCAATAGTTTACTGGCATTACCTGAGGCAAACTTTATTTTCCGGATTTAAACTTTTAAAGGAGTTTGAAAAGTAAGTACTGCAATTTCAAATGTGTCGCAAAGATATTTTAAACGTTCACAGATTATTTAGCGTTAAGAATATCATTTCATATGGTACCGTATGTGTTGAATACGTTTGTTTCCAACTGGCTTAAAGAAAATGAATCCTGTGTTTATGGCTTATATCCTATCTGAGTAAAAATGGACCAGCGTTGAAATAGGTCCAGCTGGACCTGAGCTCATTTGACATAATGAACAAAATAAGACAATACAGGTCACAATATTACATGCATACAAATAGTTTGTTCAAATAAGATCAAATCTGTGATCTATGAAAACGACATAAATATGACTGCCAAATTGGGTGCATGGGTCTCCCAAATATGGAGTCCTGTATCATTAACTGTACATCCAGGAGTAAGGCTTAAAGAAAACAACAAATATGTTTGTCAATTTAAGAATAAAGGCTACAGCAACTTAATATTTAGCAGCCTTTTAGAAGGAACATAATTGCGCATGTGGGTAAGATATGAAGTCTCTATGATTAACAGTATGTTCAGGGTGAGTGTGCCCAGACAGTGCTGACAACTGGCGACGGGCAATGACAACTGGCGACGGGCAATTCATGATTCTATAGGCTCTTTGGCAATTATGCCAATGAGCCAAAAACAAGATCGAAACTGAGCAAAAGAGTGAGACCTTAAAGAGAATCAATCTGAAGTGAACAGCCATTCAACAAAGATAATCTAATCACCTGTATGACAAGTTGGCATGTATTACCAGGTAATTCGGTGTCGTTGCCAGCTGGAAAACATGTGCTAAAAGACTGTATTAAGAAGAAAAAGATTAGAGGTTGAAGATAGGTTATTGACTTAAGAATTCTATTGATTTCACCATTAGCCAATATTATGCGTCACGTTAGAGATAAATTGAATAGAGAATTGTTGTCATTATTGAATTTTTGCCTTTGAAGACACGAATAATTGAATGCAGGTGTTATATTATGTTTGCATAATGTATCAAATCTATCACGTTTTTTAAACACTACACAATTACAAATTTTCAAGTACCACGAAATTCACATTTTAAGTAAAACATGACATTAAGTTCCAGAACCCTTCATAATAAATAGAATAGAAGACGCACAAACACACATTGAGAAATTCTATTGTTACAATTTGACACAGTTTTCCAATTTTCATATTGTGTCAGCCAAAGTTTGTTTTCAATCTAGATACTGCTGTACAGAGAACAGAGAAAAAAGTACTTATTCATAGCTAGGTATGATTTCCACATCCTTTCAGCAACAATCGTGGCAAAGAGTCTCAAGCTGGTGTTAAAAAAACTTATACTTATAAATACTAGTTCTTCTTGGGAATGTGTAGCCCACTACATTTCGCACAAAAATAAAAGAGTTAAGTAGACACTTTCTCTCGAAGTTGAAACATTAGTTTGAAATCCACAACGTGTCATACAAACATGGCGTACAAAATGAGATATAGACAGGATAGTAGCGTGCGAGAGAACAATTGACGAATGAGCCGATGTCTCAGACAAGACTAAACGTGTACATGTATACATAAATGCTTGGCATGCTTGGCATTGTTTTAGCTTGACATCTGGCTGAGATAATTCCTACTTGATTTGTCTGCAATACGTAACATAATCCAATGATAATGTTCATGTGTATTGTTAACAGTCTAATCTATTAGTCAAGTCTCTTTCAGTTTTGTCTAATAGTCTGCACCCTAATTGGTCTTGTTTACATTGGATGGATACTCATTTCTTGGCAGCTCAATATGCGAAAATACAGCGTCTTCGTTATGGGTGTGAAGTTCTTACCTGTGAACTCTAATTTTTCTTAAACCGTAAGTTACTTAAGGGGCGAAATATTAGCTGGCTATGTATCTTATGATAAGCTTCAAAATATGACTTTGGTACAGGCGAATCCAATCTGCATCAAAATACCAAAATGACGCAAAAGCAGATTTATATTCAAACACGTTCAGTGATATTTGTTCAAATGCAGCAGAATTCATTCATAGGTTTTATACTTGAGTCGAAATTGAGTTTCAATATGTAACCATTAAAAAGTTCTCAATAACTTTTTGAAAGAATAAAAGAGAATTCCCCACAGAGAAAAGATACCCACTATTGTTAGATCCTTAAACAAAGACACGTTTCGACATGGAAAGAAATCGAAATAAATGGGAAATCAATGTAATAAAGCAGAGCACTTTACATCTGAAATGACTACCTTTGCTACACTGACCAAGCACGGTTACATTTGAAAGGAGTAGTGTCGGTCATCAATCCTGCTTTTAATGCAAGACTCTGGTAGAACACGGGTGACACAGGCTCGAGGTAATGGACATTCCATCAGTCCTATTGGCATGGAAATGTTACTACAATGTCCTTATATTTATACTATTTTAGACGGCAGCAATCACTTCTATTTGAAGACTTTTATGGATATGGATACAACATAGTTGAGTGGGTCTCATTTCACGCATTTCAGAACTCACTGCAGCCTTTACTCTTAGACAACTAGAATGCAAGCAACAGTGTATCTTTTGATTTAAGTTGCGTTGATGTTAATCTTCAATGTTCAATTTCGCACTTCTTTCATAAACGGTAATGCATATCCAATATTTTTTAAAATTTGTAACAATAGAAATTTATTTTGTCAAATCTGTGCTTGTGACAATAGTGTTTGTGTTCGAGTGAATGCCACAGTATGAGAAATATATCTTATTCTGTATACTGTAAGGGCATTTAAGGGTAGCTGTGAAAAAATGTTCAGTCATCATACAGATATATTTACACATGTGATGTTTACTTTGGATTCAATAGAAATTTACCTAATTCTTTTATTCATATGAATACACGGCGTGAAATTCCAGTGTTCACAAAATGAAATAAATATCCGAAGCTGCTGTGTAAAGAAATACACAAAATAAATCTTTAAATGTTAAAATGTTTGAAACCAATCTGTTAAGTTCTCGAATATTACTTTTGAATGTTTCCACTGATGTTTGTAAGTGTGTGTATCAAAAATGAAACTTCTCTTTTTCAAAGGTTAAACAAGTGTTATTCATTAAATTTGCGTGTTTTGCAGGTCTAGATTTTAAAGGTTAGATTCTGTGAGATTTGTATTACATGCCATAAAAAATAAGAAACCAAAGACGTAGATACCATCTGAAAATCATATACACTATCCTTTCTTTATGCTGCCTGTTAAATAAAACACCTTGTAGCAAATCTGTAATAAAGTTATTAGATCGTCTTAACGGAAAGCTATTCTTACTTTAATGGATGAAGCGATACACGACTGAAGAATGTCTTCAACCCGTAAATTAGTTTCTATATGAAAGTCACAAATTGAAAGGAAGGCTTGCTTTAATGCTCTGTGATCTGCTCTTTGATATTTCATATCCAGATTCAGGGTGTAAAAGAAATTGTACCTAAGGAATTATAGACCGAAATAAAGGAACTAACTACACAATGGGAACAAAAGAGAGGAATTTCTTTCCAGCCTAACTCTTTTCCAAAAAGTATAAAATGCATCATGACGTGATAATTAGCCAGTCTAACTGAAATATAACTAGAAGGCAGGTTTAGTGTAAATTTACAAAAGAGGTAGTCTACTTTATCACAATAGCTGTTTGCAGAGATTGATAAATGCAAAATAACATGGGTGTAGACGGTTGCGTAGAAAACGAAATTTTTTGGAAGGTAAACTCTAACTAATCTAAACTAAAATTGGAGAACAATCTAGTCTATTAAACGAACAACAAAAAGAAGCGTTGTGCTTGTGTGAGTGGGGAAGGCTCCATTCACTCAAAGTTTTTCAGGGGTTTTTTTTGCCTTATTCAAATTTGCAAAATGTACATAGTTAGGCAAGAAAATTAGGCAAATTACCTAATTAGGCAAACAAAAATACACAAAAATCGTCGATTCTTTTTCAAAAAGAGGTAAATCTTATCCCATGAAATATTTCGCAAAGGAGAAAGGGCAACATGAAATCCTGTAGTTGTACACTCTATCTAAACATCTTAGGTTTTCACTAATCAATCCACTGGACAATTACAAAAAGTTGCCTCAACAGTATTCTAAATCGAATGATTCTTACGTATTCCTCATTTTGACTCACGGATACAGGGAAAGGAATGAAGCGTGTGTGTTTATCAAACAAAGCAGGCCCCAACTAATTTAGGTATTTCCGTGGTCCGGTCCCAGTGTGCCTTATTCTCCTCGTGTATCATCTGTAATGAATGTTTCCTGCAGGTATATTTAACCACACTTCACGATTTACCTCATTAAGGCCAGACCTCTCTCGCACCTGCCTTCAGGTTAAAAATTAACATAGACTGTTAGGAGACATGGGAGGATTCAGTAGCCACCTGTGCTGCTCGGAAGCGCTGAATAATGTCTGATTACTTTAGATTCTTCATCCTCTGTCCGGTATGATGAACATTTTGAGATACACTTAAAGCCTTCGATTAATTGGTCTGTGCATTGGCTTACGGGTGGGATTATGTCATTCTGAATGTAGGAAAATATATATACTTTTTTCATTTTAGAAATATGTAGATGCTAGGTGGTGCATGTGTTATCACGTCTGTTGGTGGTCTTATTAAAAACAATCGGTTTATCGTTACTTTTTTCCATCGAAGGACATTTGATTAGGCTATGTGGTCTTCAGCATCAATTCCTCTGAAGTGGCAGCACACAATGACGCCGAAAAATATAACGTTAACACATGACCCTAGGAATATTGTTGTCACATTTGACAGACATGTTGGCCATGAAACATAAATAATTCGTTTCAGTTTTGTTTGCCTCAATTCTGAATCTCTACCACAGAAAACAATTGAAACGTCGTGAAAACCATTGCAAAACTAGGACAACAAACAATTAAATAACATATAATTTGCACTGTGCCCAGCTCATGATGTGTAATCCATTTTGGAAACCATTTACAAACTGTGCTTTCCATTAAAATAACAATTTCCATCTAATCATTGCCTAATTAAGCAAACAGATTTAAAATTCACAAAAAGTTTCTTCATTTAAGTTATGCTTTCGGTCCTCACATTTGTGTTAACATGTTCGTTTATTTGCTTATCATTATCTCTCAACCAACGGCTCAATTAGCCCTCGTCATTACAAGCCCACAAATTTGGAACAATGTAAGCTAATTGTGATACTGTTCTGTTAGCGCAGTTTCTTCCAGATTTAGGAGACAAATTTGTCAACGTTCAAGAAGGCACAGTGTCATCAGCACTGAAGCTTGATATACATGAAGCTACATAAAGTAGACACTTCTTTTCACCCTGGGCCTTGTTTCTTTATGACCCCATGAAATTGAATGCATCACTGTATGGAGCATTGTCAGCTATTTGTAGCAGTTTAAAACCAACTACATTGGTAAATGTGAGATTGACCAGGCATGAATCTGGATTATTTTCGAACTGCTATGAAAATATCTTATGAAATTATTTTATTTTATCAAAAGTCAACAAGAGGCACTTTCAATACAGAATATTACCAAAAGTTCATTTCTAAAACATGAACATTTAATTCTAACGTGATTACATATATCACATGATTTCCTTTGGTGATGGATGTATTGTTTAGCGACCAATTTAAGTCGTGACGTCACTCAAAAATAACTAAAGAGCTCGAAAGTAACCTATTTGTCCGCACATTTCTAAAGCACCCCAACGTCAGCTGCACACAATCTAACAACTGCTACATAGTCTGTGTAATCACAAGCGGATTTCGTAATGGTGCGATGTGTAACGTTGTTTTCGCTGGCAATGCATCGTTGTGTATTAAGAGAATATCATTGTATACAAGCTAGAAAACCGTTTTACTTGATTTGAAATAACAATGTAGAAAAATACATTTTCGAATATCATATCACCCTGGTGAGCTTTTAGGTTGCGAAGAGTGTATTGGCTTGAGAAATGAATTATTCATTGTCTCAAATACAAATGCACAAAGTTTTACGAAGCTGGTTAAGCTTTAAGCTCGCAGCCAGCTGGTCTCAGGACCGGAGTATCTTAAACAGTCCAAAGTCGTAATTGTCAATACTGGTTAGAAATCCACAGACAGTACCATCACATGCTTGCTTGTATGTCTGTTGTACACACATGTGTGCATGTTTGTCGATCTATCATTAACAAAATTCCTCGATGGTAAGGTTTAAATGGTCATTGTATATATTTGACATTTTGGCGAAAAAGTGATTGAAAACAAACCTAAACGTGATAACTTGCTCACAAAAGTATGCACGGTGATGCTGACATTTAGAAATGTCCGACACGTGTCTGACAGCCATCTCTGAACGATGTTGAATGACTTTTGTCTGCAGATTATACTACCTGTAGATCTATGAGACCCTTGAGGTGCATATTTCAGGTTGATTTTCATCTGTGCTTTTTGCTCATCTGTTTGCAATGTGAGGTGTTTCATTCATCACTCAGTTAAATCTCTCAGATGACAATTACTGATCCTGGACTCAATTACAGCTGATTTTAGTGACTTTAATCATTTGTAACTGAGGTGAGAATCGAATAATGTACGGACGTGGTCAATGTATTAGTCGCCTGTCAGGGTCAATCTCATTGCGGTCTTTAAAAATTATACCATAAATTCAGGAACTAAAATTATTCACGTTTCGAGCTAAAATGAATATTCTGGTATTGTTTTGAATTTAGAATGACTTATTCTGGGTTTTGAATCAATGAATGTCATCGCGTCATCTTTGACAGACCAGCCCGATATCATGTATATCTTTGAAAGCATGCGCTAGTAAGTTTCGAACTACCGATCTTCCGATAATTGACTCCAGTTCCGTTATTTTGGTCTTACCACATGCACAAGAAAACTTAACAGGAAGATGACTTCCTGCTTAACAAACCCTGATGTGTTTTGCGTTTTCTTGCAAAATCAAGGAACTCTTTGTGCTGCATGTATAGTCAAATTACAAACAATTAGAATTCTCTCGAGAGGTCATAGAAATGTGGTTGCTGAACATCTAATGCACTTACATCAATGTTTGTGACAAACAGTGTCATGTTTACCAAAAGATGAAATGCCATTTGGTAAATTGCAAATCTCGGAAGCCTATTTTAATCAGGCCTTTGTGTTCATAATTTCATGATGAGATAGCTAATGTATACATTCTACATGCATGTAGTTTCAAGTTAACTTTTCGTTCGTTGAGAATTTGAAACTTTGCAAATGGCGACATATCAATATCACTTGAGAACATCCTAAAAATAGACCATCAATGCGGATAAAAGTTTAGACGTATTGTTTTACGTTTTTAAAACTAAATTTTGCACTAACTCAACTTATATAAGGGAAGCATTTTGTTGTATATTTAAATTATTACGGATATATTAGACTCTGTTTGATCCACTAATACCAATCCTTACTCAGTTCGTTCGTTCGTTCATCTGAGTGGCAGAAATCTATCTGGTTCAGTGACGAAATAATTTAGATCTAGTTATACCGATGAACATGTTAGAGAGTTTGGCGCAAGATCACGGACCTGAGATTTTGTATCATTGGGCTGGAAAAACTAATATACTTGCCCGTTGACCGCTACATTCAAGGTTTTATTCAGATAAATACCATGGACATTTGGACCGTTGTCACTAGCGCTTATCATTGATTACAAAACGTTATTGCCAGAGAGACTGATAAATAATATGTAGCATACTGCGGAACAAAGTGTGCACTGTATTGCTCATCATGTGCTACCACAGTTGTGAGGCGGCACAAAATTCCTGTACTCAACTGTTACATGTATGTGTACATGCACGTCGAATTGATCAACATCAAGTTTAAAGCAAATGACCAGATCATATTTATGAACCACATGTTCATGTTTACATCTGTATGCAAATTTGTCACACATTTCACAGATTCACTCTCACAACAATTAAACATTGAAACACTTCGGATGTTACAGCTGCGAATCTATGTTGTTAATTAGGATTGAGAATTCATCGGTGAATATTTCTACTAGACTTGCGAGTCCCTTGTAGTACATAATTCATACGTATCTTGCACTGTTTCATTGGCTCCTGTATTTACAAAGCAATATCGATATTTTGCGTTTTGAAATATACGCCCAAAGTCAATGCGTTTTCCTTGTAAGAAAATACGAAGATTAGCTAAAAACAAAAACTCGAATAAATTGCCTGTAACAAAAATGTGAATGAAAGTGAGAGAAATGGAAACATGAAAGTGTTTAAACCAAAGTGATTTTTAACAAATTTCTTATAATTTACTCACATGAGAGCATTGGATACATAACATTGTAGCAGAGATAGGTTTCCATCACATCATATGCGGTAAATTGCAAGTGCATACACATATTCACACCCAGATCTAGACTACATGGCTGTTAATTAAAGCGTAAAATTAACCTATTGCCTGAAGCCGTAGCAACTCAACATCATGATATCTCTTCTTATACGTACGAGAAAAAGTTGTGCCATGTCTGAAAATCTCACTCCCTGAAGCCTTTAGATTCACTTTAAAGGATCCTGCTGTTGTGGTATTGGTTAACATGTACAACAAATTTGGTAAAGTCAGTTACCAGTTACCACAACTAGAGGTTTCAAATAAACCTAATTCGAGAGCAATTGACGTTCTTGCACAACAATCATAAACCAAATTCTAAGCATTGTTTCTACAATAACTACTAACAAAATGTCCTTGTTAGGTAATACAGATTTGTCAATTGCAGGGAAACGAAATGTCATTGTCACTGAAGCTTGATATACAAAGTAGATACTTGCGCTCTCACTGGGCCTTGTTTCTGTATGACCCCATGAAATTGAAGTCATCCCTATGTCATTATTTTAAACAAATGAACCTATTTTCTGTTATTTTAACAGGATTCATGGAATTACACATGATAGTGAATCAGTGTCTGTCCTGATTGTAATTCCTGGCCTTATATAATACTGCCCGTGCAAATGGGAAAGTTTATTTTTGGATCGCGTCTTTCTACCTGTCTGTGGATATGAGAATGCCTGTCTGTCTGTCTATTCGAACGACTTGATTCAAAAGTATCAGTGTTTAAAATTCTGTGTGTATTATATACAATAACTTAGGAAACTTTTAATGCATTTTAGCAGCAGAATGTGGGTGTTCGCTCATGGCTCTTTATCATCGAAATCGTAATAATTCACTTAATGATGGCGTTCAAAAGGCGCAGCGTTAAATTCATCAGATTGTGTGAAGAATGAATATATTTCAAGAGCTGTAGTTGTCACAGTATCGTCTTCAGCTTCATCTTTGCACTTTTATCATAATGTTGCACAACACTGGATCGGACATTTCGTACAGGTGTGCGGAAAGAAGCCACTGGTTTAACACTCAAGAGTTCCCGTCTTGAGGATGTGGTTGATCAATCTTTTCATATATCACTATTTTACAATGAACAGTACCAGGAACATTATTGTATTAACGTCACTTCCCTTGATTCTCGACAGTTCAACATGCAACAAGGTCAAAGACTTCGGCGTTATTCCAGAATAATTAAATTAGCAGTAACTAACTGCTACGATTTATTTCAGAATACATGGACATGTAAAATTTGATCGAGTAACTATTAAGTCAAAGAACTAACTTTACAGAAATTACAAATAAACAATGTGTACATTGTTCGAGTTCGTACGACTCGTGAAATCTGAAATGTTTGAGAACACAAAAATTCTCGCTATGAAATAGTGAAATTGTATTGCTTCTAATCTGTTTTGCGGCTGCATTCTCCAGCGTTACTATTCTAAAACAGCCACATAAAAACACATCGCTTCAGAGGTGAGATCATTAGTTATCGATTTTGTGCATAATAACAGTGTCCCTACTGTATTTTAATATCACACATTCTAAAACATTTGAAGGGAGAGTTTAGACAGACATGAAGACAGAGTAACACTTGACGTGACGTGTCTATGAGAATTGATTTGAGCGAAGTCTGCATGAACAATCAGGATGTAAATCAAGGCTAAATTATGTGCAATGAACCAATTTAACGACTACTCCTTTCTATCAGGGTCCTCAAAGATGCTACAATCACAAAGAAGGTCTTCTCTTTCACACGGAAATGACCTGAAACTGACTGCCAGGGCAATTGTGTGTTATGTTGACATGCAAACATGTAGTTGCTGAAGTCCAGTGTGGTGTGAATTACAGCTTTTAAATCTTACATAACAATATTGTTCACAGTGGATGGAAATGCTTATTTCTATTTTTCCCAATATTGCCTAAATATTAGGAACTGCTAGAAATTTAGTATTGTTTTGCGTGATGAACCTCTTCAGTGTCACCTCTTCAAAACCGCCCGATAAATGCGAATTGGTGACATGAAAATGTAATTTTAGATCCTGATCTGTGTGGAGCGTGTCTGGATAAAATATTAAAGTAATGTCAGCTACTAAAAGATAACACTGAAAATAAATCTCAACTGTATGAATGAATTACAAATTTCACCCACGTCGTTGTGAAAAATTTAGCTGTTAAAGACTTCGAATCTGTAAACTTATAAGTTTCAATAAACTTTTTCCACAAAAAATCTGTTCTACTGTTGCATGTAGGCTGGTAAAGGAGGTATAAAGGTATAATCTTGTCAAAGGACTAGACTTCGGTTAGAGTCTCCACCAGAGGCACTGCAGTCTTAAGTCTAGACTGCAGTTAGAGTTAACACTAGAGGCACTGCAGGCTTCCCACCTTTGCCTGCACCTGCAAGTCATGTGACAGTCTCAAGACTATCCTATTGGTTAATTAGACTTAGGCATTAGCATCATTAGTAGCCATCTTTGATCATTCAGTTCAACTTGCACTTTTGATGAGACTGCATGTATTTTGTACCAAAGTTAATAAACTATATACAAGATCTTAGAACTGTCATTCTATTCTTTTTACATGGTGTCAGAAGTCTCAAACCTTGAAGGAGAAGCAACAAATAGTCTACAGACTATCAGGAAATTCACAGGAGTGGAAAATTCCAGTTTCAGCAAGGAACTCGTGAAGGAGGAGAGACAATAGCAAGAGTTTACCATAGACTCAAGGCTCAGTCTCAAGACTCCAAGAGGAGAGGCAATAGCGAGAGTTTACCACAGACTCAAGGCTCAGTCTCAAGACTCCAGCATCATCACAAAGGGCAGAGGCAGCAGTCTCAGAAC
>JBCAUI010431617.1:0-14084 GCA_038406195.1 Haplosyllis anthogorgicola
AAATGGTTAATTAACATAAATACAGTGGAAAATTAGCCTAAATTAGGCAGGCCGTGAATTAGGAAAAACCTCTAATGTGCATAAAGTGAAACTAATTTTTGCTCATAAAATGCGCTTTCTTTTTTTGCACAATTAAAAAATTGACCCATAATACATTTCATAAAAGTAACTATAAAACAAAGAAAAATCGTGGAAAAAATGTCTCACATTAGGCAAAATTACGAGTAAATATGGAACCCAACAATTCAATTTGTTATTCTGTGAACCATTAACACTTTGTCTGCATCCCAACCTTTCGTTACGTTTACCGCTTCAATAATCACAATAAATCCCTAGTCTACATGGACCACTTCAAGTAGCAGAAACGCATTAACCTCTTTTACTGAAAAATTTTAAGATTATTTTAAAAAGCTGCATCAAGGCAGCTCTCTGTTCTGTTTACACAATGTTGACAATGAATCTGTAAATGTATTTTACATGTTCTCTAAATATTGACATTATCTTTGTATTGAGGTAAAGTGTCGGCTCCACACTTTGCTTTGGACTAAACTGTCCCTGGTGAAACGATTGAATGGATCTGTTTGTCGTACACTTAGACATCACTCATGTCTCTCCGTGCTTAAACCAGCTCCTGGAATTATGTTCAAAAGTATAACTCTTGAGAGTTCATGGTATGAAATTATCACCCCTAAAATCTCAACGTAATTTCAGAACACATGACCAGCACATAGAAATCGTATCAGAAGTTTAACACCGAACATTGTGGGAGCTTATGTACGGTCGTGTACACATTTGATCCGGTTTCTGTGTAACGCACCCATCTCTCGGCACCTTGAGTTATATTTGAAGACCACCAGTAGAAAATCGGGACCAATATTACATTGGCCTGCATTGGCAAGAAATCTTAACACTTATATTTCAAACCCGATGATTTTAAAATGCCTATTTTGATCGCGTTATCACTTTCATAAGGATGTTTATTCATCATGAAATGAATGGAAGTTGATGCAGTTCTAACTAAAGATAAGGTGTTCTAAATATCACAATACGTTTCCTATGGCTGAGACCTGAAGGTATTTTATTTTCTTAAAGGAAGTTATATTACATTTTTCTCCAAGCTGTTTATCTCGTTTTACTCCTCAAAATAGAGAATATTCTGTATCTGGGCTACAGGCACCGGCATTCTTTGTCATGTTTGTAATATATTGGAACTTTCCGCCAGCAAAACAACTGGATAAATCTGTGTGCTGCGCACTTGAACATTTCTTATGTTTGCAGAACATGAAATAACTTGTTAAGCATTTTCATTTTGAGAACAATAGAGGCTTTTATTTGAGTCAAAGACACAGCAAGGAACTCCAATGACTCAAAATGAAATGCATTTCAGGAGTTGAGCGTCATTATCTGCAGTCTAATCTGCAGTCACGATCTGTAGTCTGAGATATGTATGTTAAATTCAAACTTTATTCCATTAACGCTGACATGAAACAAAAATTAGGGTTTTGCTTTTTCCTTAAGTCGAGGTACCCAGTTCATTTTATTTGCTTTAAAGACATGTCATTTCGTGTCGTTTTACAGTGCACAACGTGTACCCTACTGAATGACAATAGTTTGTATTAGGCCGTCCTGGTTCTTCCACTGTCCCTGAAGGGACCATGCTTAGGTGGCTGTCACACTTAGATAAGATGCTTCTCAATCAAACTGACAGTTTTACAGAAATCAAGCTTAATTCAAAACATGAAATTAGATTATTGACAACCATGCTGCTAGTCATTTTCGGTGTTTATCAGAATTTCCGTTGCAGTAGGGAGAATTTAATATCACCCTTGATGTTTATATTCAAGTGCATTACAGTAATGTCAGCATGAGAAACTATTGCATTGCGATAGTAATTTATAACAATTTATTCAGCTCCTATCATTTTGAGAAAGTTCGAAAACAAAAGCACCGAATAAAAGCACAGCAAGCAATTAATTGTTCATTCTCTGTCATTGTTAAAGGCCTGTTTAAAACACTAGAAAAAGATTTACATCAATTTATCTTTGCGAAGCATCCTCACTGAGATTTGATCTTCATTGTTAACATGATATCTGGCCTGGTGTTCTGCGTTTTTTCAGAAGTAACAAGGATTTCTGAAAGATAGTTGACTTCATGCTGTATACAGCGAGTTTCAAGCAATACAGATACAAGTTTCTTTTCTTTTAATTCTCTTTCTCTAATTGAGTCTGTTGCAAGAGTGACTTTATTGGTCTCAATTTCGTGATAAGTACTTTCCAAGAAGAGATACAGTGATTAATTAAAATCAATCACTTGTAGAGACAGAAGCATTAACCCTCTGAGACATCTAACTCAGATTGAATTCACTGTTACGTAACCTTTGTGTTAAACAAGGGAACGTTTATTGTCCACCAGGAGCTGAATCCGGAGCAAAGTAATTACGATTGTTATGTGATTTAATGTTTGATGTTCTGGATATGATCAAAGTCATATTGAAAATGTTTTACTGTATGTAATTGTCTAGAGGTTCTGTAATGCTGCAGGTCCCTCTTGAATTGCATGTTAAATTAAAGAAATTGTTCCTAAATTTAAGCTAACTGTTGGACAGAAAAGAAAAAAAAACCAGTCTGATTATTTAAATGACAGTCCGGCTATTTAAATAATGTATAATTAAATTGACCACTTTGGTAGCAGGCATAACTTTGACAAAGCAAAATGCATTTACTGGCTATGTCTGTTAACACTTTTCTTTGGCTCATCGTACACAGCTATTAATCTGAAATGAATGAAAAAGTATACAGAAAGTCATATCTGTAACACATGCAGAAAATGCAGTTACGCTGACTTGCATTTTTGTGCAATCATTAAGAAGACAATTAATTTTATTGTATCTTTTGCAGAGTAAGAAATAAAAATAACTTATGTTTTACTCCACTGAAAGAAGTCTTACGCCTACTTGTGAATGTTTTCTGTTCTAGGAACAAAAGCATTTTGAGTTGATTCAAAGGGAATCAAATGACATTGTTAATCAGAAGTAAGGTCGTAATGTCTTACGCTCTAAAGTTTCAAATAGACAAATGTAAATCCTGGTTTTATTAAATGTCTCTATTCTGGCATGTTAAAATCAAGTTTGTAGCCAACCTGAGCAGTCTTGTAACATGTTTGCCTGTAGTATTTAAAAGAAATATTTTCTCACATAGTCCATTCATAAGATTAAATTACGTTATGTAATAATTAGAATTGGATACTATTGGAGTTCAGAACACTTTTATTATATTTAAATAATTTAACTTCAAGGACAATAGATTGTTTTGTAAACTTTGCATACGTCGAATCATAAAATTTATATAAATTTTGAATTGTACAGAACAAACGATGAATTCCACGTTGTGCTTTTGATATACTATTATTTTTTAAAACTGATGGGAATTTCATGATTTGTGTGGTGACCTGATATTTGCACCTGTCCATTAATAAACGTTTCACATGTAAACATCTAAAAGTTTCACAGTGAAGAATTGATTGTCTTTGTAATTGCCAAATGTATTTTCATTAAACCACTAGTTGACTCCTACAGGACATATTTCCGTGGTTAGAGTTGGACCGCGGTGCTGCCTGTGAGATAAAGTAAGATGTATTGCAAGTTACACATTTAAATAGCTCCCTTTCTGACCAGGCTTACAGCCTTACTGAGTCGAGGCAAGGCATTAAGCGGCTTCACTAAAGGCAACACAATCTCATTAACACCGTGAGTAATGGTCTCTCGCAATCCCAACTCAGGAAACACAGCTCCACATTTTAGGAGCAAACATCACAAACTTTTAGACAACTTAATAAAACTTTCTCATTGGGACCTTTTGAAAAGGAACATCAAATGGTAATACATCTGGTGTAACAAGTTATGTGATGCAGTGAATGATTTAAGTGCGACCTTGTTTATTTACACATTATATCATGACCTTGGAAACGCTTTCCAGTTTTCCTATCACCATGGTGAGGACAGTCGGATTAATGGTGCTTGTATTTGCATGAAAATCAACAAACGGAATGCTACTGCCTCAAAGTGTATTACAGGACATTTGCGCAATATAAATGCAAGTTGTGCTCGTTGTAGCAAGTTCTTATCAAGCCTCAGTTACAAGTAGAACCCTGAAATTCTGTACATGGCCAGTCGTCGATTTCATCAGTGATCTTGTACTCGTCCCACACCTTAACTTTCCAGGGGTTTTAATGTACTGAAAACAACACAATTTATTTTAATCGTGCATCCGTTTTCCATGTAATCTTGTAAAGCAAGATAAAAACAAATCTGGTAGATATTTAAACTACAGTTTGCCTTTGATTTCAGATTCCATTAAAATGGTGAATATTTGATTGTCCTTTACTTTTCTAAAAAAAAAGTGTGCGTAACAGACCAAGAATTTGTTTCTTTTAATCTTGTAAGATTAATACCGCAGACCTAGAGACCTGTCACCACAACATCTTGTTTAATTTACTCCCTCACTAATCACACAAACATCTCTCTAAATGAAGAATCCATTAAATTTAAAGTAAAATGATTTGTGTCTGGGAAACACGTCACAATGAAAATATTTTCATTTTAAAGGTATGGATTTTGTTTCAATGATTCATAGATCCAGATAAACTAATTGAATTTGACTACAGAGTGTTGCCTCCCCCATCCTTCACAGCTTATTACAAAAAGCTTGATTTCATTTCGCGCAACAGTGGACACCTTGATTGTCGCGGCAGCTTCAGGCCTCCTAGGCGATAAAACACATTCCTTCGCATGCGGTTACTGGTTTTTTTTAAATGTAATAATTATTTTTATTGCAAGAAACTTTGGATAGGACAATTGCAAGAGGTAGTAGCAATCTATCTGATTACCCCATGCTGTCCTTATCATTTGTTTCTGTGAAGGCATTTTTCCTCAATTGATTACACAGTGTTTTAAACAAAATAATGACCAAAGCTATGCAGTTATCACAGCAAATATGAATTTAGTAAAGGCCATGGCAAAATGCAGCTGCCGTGTATCTCATAGGTAACGTTGTTGTAACCTGTATGTCGTGCAGCAAGAGTTTTGGACATTACGAAATGCACCTGCAACTGTTCCCGCACAATAGGAGAATGTTAGTTTAATTTCCACTACAACTTCAGACATCAATGTAGTTTTGACCTGTAACATATCTCCCTAGAGCATGTTGCTAACAATACAATGACCTATTTCCGTCAAGAATACTTCACCACCCACCAAAAAGGAAAGAAAACCCTCTAAACAAACAACAAAAGGAGGAGGATTACTGGTCAACGGTTTTCCAGTACTTTCAATCCTCAAATGGAAAAATATTTTTAGTTACAGTTTCCATTTACATCAACTGTCATATATGTATGCATTTCTACTTTGATTAGAGTTTTGAAAATGTTACCCAGGTCATTATTCCCCTCCATTAGGTTAATGGGATTCCCCCATACTAGGTATAAAATAATTACAAATTCCAAAGCTTCATTAGCTGTATGTTCATAATGGAGGATCTAAATTATTAATGTGACATTCAAAATGACAGTTAATCGAGTGCAGTGCATTTGTTACGCATTGATTTGTAAATGAAAAATTTAAAAGTGTAATTTTATTAATTAATAACAAGGTATTACATGGTCTTTTACTTCAAAGTTATGTTGTTTCTGTCACTTTTGCTTCAGAAAATTCCCATCCAAGGATAAATTTGAAAAGGAAGATTTATTTGGTGGAAATAACCTAAACGGCTTAGAATCCATGTTTTCTACAGAACAGTGAACTTGTCTCAGAAATGAAACCTTTAAAATGTAATTACCATGAAGATATATTTGCCATGTTCAGATTACGCTGCTGTGAACAGGAATTTATTCTCTATGTACATGGTTTCTTACATTAAATTGCCTCTGTTAAATTATTTGTACAGAATCTCACTTTGAATGCAAGTACAAAGCAATTATCAACACATCAAATAAAAGAATTACTTAGCACGACATAAATTACCCTTAATGTTAAATTTACTTGTCAAAGAGGAAAACAATAACTGCACTCTATATTTTTATCTCCTAAAATAGATTCATTTAGCAACAATAGAATTCCATGTTGTGTCTTCCTCTCTCTTTCTTTCTTGTTTCCCAAACGAAAAGCTGTGAACAGACATTTCAACCTTTGTGGTAATTCCGTGTACTGAAGACAAACTTGCCGTTCGTATTATTTATGCCATAAACAGAAGAAATTCCTATCAATTCGGAAACGTACGGAACAAACCTGAGAACAAGAGAATTCCATACTATGTTTTTGTCCTGTTGTTACAAACTGATAGGAATTTCATCCTCTGAATAGTTTCTGACCAGGAAAAATAATATATCATTTATAATTCTTACCTTGAGCTGAAGTCACATGTCCGTAGATTGTCCAGAGAACGACAGAAACCATGACGGTGATGTGTATATCCATGCTTCTCTTATTAACAGACGATGAGTGAATGATGTAAATCAAAGTTCAGCCTGAGTTTTATGAAAGATAAAGATATTTTTTGCAACAACACCCAAATCACCGCTTCAGTTGAAAACCACAAGTAGAATGCACGACAGTGGTAATATCCAAGTGATGAATGAAGCTGTTCGTTGTCATTCTGTCTCGTCACATTCGGAAATATTAGTGAGTGATTCAGCAGGTGCCATCAGTCCCTGATGTATGATTGCATTAAAGTATTGTGAATAAATACCTGTTCGGTTCATAGGGTGTTCAGGTCTGTCAATTTGATAACATTTATCCATTTATGTACCATCCCCATAGGAATTATTTATTTCAGGCTTTTCATTAGTAACAACTTGTGAACAACCAATACTTAGTGATTTATTGTCATGGAGATATTTGTTCGGTTTAAGCGCACTGACCAAATCTATTGACATTTGATGCGATTAAGCAAAGCTTTAAATGTGATTGCTTTTCAATATGAATGTTTTCAGAACAAAATTATATTTAGGATTGAATATAGTTGTCCCACAGGAATGTTAGGAGAGATAAAAAATGCTAAAACTGTCCAAATTTCAACATGACTGACAAATTAGAATAAATATATGCAACATAGAAGGAAATGTTGTTCATGTTTCATGTTAGTTGAGGCTCTTCATTTTGAGAACAATAGGCACTTTTGTCTAAGCACAGCATAGAATTTCATTGATGCAAAATAAAATCCATTTTAGGAGATGACTGCACGAAAACCGAAAGTAAAACTGATTGATTGTGAGTAAAACTTTCAAATAATACAGAAAGGAGTAATATATTTAGTAAAGTATAATTTCTCATGTTATGCAACGAGAATAAGATTCATCATTTTATTCGTATTAGAGCGGAAACAATCGGCGGTCTCCAGGCTACGACAGCTTCAGGCTCCGACCAGACACAGCTGCTTCACCACTCTCAGACTACGCAAATATGAGCAGTTAAATTCCCAGTCAACTTTAATTATTCATAATATTTAGGCTGCATTAAGGTCCCAGTGGTTAGTTTTAAGACCCATTGCTGCAGACTAATTCGGGACATCCTGTTATACTCTGTTTTAAGTTAACTTTGAAGTTGATGCCCCGTGTTCCGAATCTTTGTCTCATGAATGATCCAAAGTTTTTGTTTTTAGAGTATTACTTATGCTTATGCAAATCTTTCGTGATAAAACTAGTTATTATTCAACAAAGAATTTATATTTAAAAGATAATTCTCGGTGTTGTAATCTTTACATAAAACAAAAAATATTGAATTTCTGTGAAAGGTGTATACAAACATTTTTTTTATGTGATGTGCGACATGTCAAAATAAAATCCTATTCAACAGTTAAAACGAATGTATAATGTTTTTTTTCTTAAATGCACATGAATACTGTTATAAAAGCCACTTCAAAACCATAGTTATTCATTTTTGAAAATAATGATTTCCTTGTTCTCGACAATTGAACGTAGATATTATAAATAAAGATATCCTGATACCCTGCTGATCTGAGGCCTTTTGAGAATCTAAAACACTCTGGGAAAAATCTTTGTATTATTGTTCACTACTTGATACGACCTTGTAACGCTACATTTCAGTCTGGATTAGCTTGTTTTCCTTAAATGCTCTCTGGTAAAAGGATATTTTAATGCAAAGCGGATTTAAACATTTCGTTAAAATAAGGTTGGTGAACTTTCGTGCAAGTACTCATTATCATTGAAGTAGAGGAAAGTAGGCTGGTACACAGGGCTATGAAAATATTCTTCTGAATATTGTTTAGATTAAGTGGAATTTATTTAAAATGTATCTAAATTTATCTCAAAGTTAGCGGTCCAAATTAGATGAAAAAAATTGTCCTGATATATCAAATTTGCGGTATGGAATTCTGCAGGTAAATAATCATAGAAAAATAAAAGCAACAGATTTACTTAGTAGATTTCTACAATTACATTTATATTCAACATGACTAAGGTTGTCAGGTCAAAATTTGTAACAATGAACTGTTCTTGATTACTTTTAGAGATTGATTGCTGTTCTTCTCCGTGGTCATGATGATTAAATTTTATTATTGTAATAGCCAAAATGAAACTGTAATAAAATAATATTTGTTTACATAGCATTACAATCAGCTCTTTTTCTAGCATTTCCTTAATTTAATTAATGAGACAGGTAAGTTAATCTCTGCAAAAATTTCAAGTCTTGTACACTGAGGGAATTTCTTTGGCATAGTTGCTAACTTTGTGTAAGTTTCTATGGTGTAAGTAAAGACTTACGGAAAAGTTTTATTGAAATGTTATCAGTTTTTCAGTGGAAATGCTTGGAAACAAAAGAATTACACCCTTTGCAGTTAACGAAAATAAGCAGGATCTGGATAGTATAAAAGTTTCTAACATGACCACAACACAAAAATCGTACAAGAACTTTAATACGGTACATTATGGGAGCTTATTTACCCTTATGTACAGAACTGAGGCTATTTTTTAAAATACAATTTCAGAAAAATACTTGATATCGAGATTTCAAAATATTTGCTTCAAATTCCTTTTTGATTCGAAATATACTCTTAATTTTTTTCCTCATTACATTTACTTTTTCTCGCTATTTTTTCTCAAAAAGGTCCCTCCTATCAATTCATAAACGTACGAAAGAATTTCTATTGTCTCATAACTGATATGAATTTCATCCTACGGCGTTGTGTAAAATTTGTGTAAAATTTGTTAAGTACTAAAATGCTTACACTGTATAGACCCTGTAACGACAATTTTATATATATAGTTGAATTTTCTTTCTCTAATTATACCTTTTTAATCAGAAACGATTACACTGTTCTACCTCACGCTATCAAGTCTGTGTGAATGTCTTTCTCACTTGTTCCCAAATTGTTCCCAAATTGTTTTCCCTTTCTTCTCCCTGTCCTTAAAACCTTCAAGGAGAAGCTGGAATGTTACGGGTAACCTGTGCACCGCTCCACCGAGACGGAATTATCCAGTAATGTAACCTTCCAGGGAGTCGGGCAAACCGTTACATGCCCACGTAATTTTTGAACCAGTGCTAAATTAATTTCTGCTGTGGCCATAATTATTGATAACTCAGAAAGTTAAAGAGCACAGATTGGCTATTCGATCAACATGACAGGAACATGCAGAAGAATACTTACTAGGAATAATTAGCTTTTTACAGTGTCCGACTGTTGTCTGAATTGGCCATAATTATGTTGTTTCGTTTATTTTTAAGCTTCTATATTTACCATGATTATATTTTACTTTTCACACAAGACATTAGAGTGTTTATGATTGCTTATTTTTAATACATGAATGTTCATTAATTCAATACAGCTACCAATATATATGAAAGATATTCCATCAAAATGGAAACAGAGGGAAGAATTCAGAGTTTGGTGAAGTACTAGTTACAACACATTGTGCTTACCAAATATGCAGCTAAAAAATTTCTTCAAAAAATTAAAGCATATCGTGAAAACATTAATGTAAATTTGTCCACAAAATCCTATTGAGTTGTAAGACGGTGTTACACGAGGTCCCTTACATAGCCTCATGTACGCGAAATAATACAATTTTCTTGTGACGGTCAATGTCGAGAAGTGTTCTCCCTGTAACTCGGACTCCTTTATTCCGCACTAGGTAAGAATAATATAACACAAGGTGCATATTACATTTCGGATCAGTTGCCTAGGATCTTAAATTTACCGCCCACAAAGATATTGTTGTGTTTAACGAACTGATGGGAGGAGCTGAAGCTGTATCGCGCGACAGTATTACACAGCTTTTTACGGGCTTCACTGATTTTGATCTCATAACTTCATCTTCAGATGTCTTCATGCCCAGACGCTCTTGTCTGATCGGTATGGATCACAACTAATTCACGAAAATTATTACAGATATGAATATCTAGGTCATGATAGGATAGTCGTCGTGTGGTTTCATTGTCTTACCTTGTAAAAGTTAAGTGGAGGTTGGAGGCAAATATTTTGCTCCAAAATAATCTTTCATCTACTTCAATGCATGGCAAAAATGCTAATGTAGCTGCAAAAATAGCATTCTATGAATTCACAATTAATTATGACTAGGTGAAACCCGTGCTTCGCACAGTTAGGGCATGACAGCATATGTGAAAGAGCAGGCTGTCCACATCCTCCCACTCATACACCGCTGTCCACCTATCTCCGTTCAGCTAGGGGGTGGGGGCTCGGGGGTCTGTCTGTTTTGCCAATTTGCCATTCAAGTAAAGGTGGGATTCAATTGGTATAATGTATATATATTTTTGGGGATGCTGAATCCAATGGTGGTGGTTTTGAGTCCATAAAATAAGTAGTTTTTGAGATATGATAGTTTTTTAGGACTTTTGGCTGGAAGATGGAGTGACAGAATTTTGAAAGTTAGTATATATGACAGAGTGCAAGAGAAATGGGGTCCAGTTATGTAACTGATTATGTAAGAGTCATGAATCAATTATAATTCTAATAGTAATTAACTGTTTTTTGAAAGTCAATTAAAAATAAAAAAATTAAATCTTGCTATATGTAACTGGTGGGAGGCCGTCGCCTTCTGGAACACGGTGGCAGATGCTCTTCTGAAGGCTCTCTGCCTTCAATGATGCGATGCCACTCTTCACTGTAGACTGGAACATGGTTGTCCAAGTCATATCTCTGAGCCGGGTGTTACCTGGAGGTGATGAACTGTCCACATTATGGTTACTTCGGGGCTTTATCAAGTCAGTTGACATGGTGTGGATGCAACTAAACAGCTATTAACAAAAGACAGGCCAATGGCCTGAGTTGTTCGACCCAAAAATAACAATGACGATAAATGACAGTTTGAAACGTCTTGCTGAGATGGACACCTGGGAGGTAAATGCTCGGGCTAAGTCAACTTAACCCTTCTGAGTCTTTGACAACAAGACTAGACTAGACTAGAGACTCTAGCCCCTAGCCCCCCTCACTTGACTTTGCACGTGGCTTAAATAGGCATTTTGAACTGATCGACATGACATCACGTGAGTGACATCATTCCCATTCCTTCGAACTGTGATGCCACATTTGATTGGAACCCTTGGGATGATGTCATCAATGCTGCGCATGCACATTGGCCCTTCCCCCCCTGCCACTCGACCCCAGAGCTGAAGTCACTCAACTTCAGTTGTGGTTGATCGACAGGGGAGAAGTCGGTCAGTGGAACTTGTGCCCTCCGCAGAGCAGATGGCCTCAAGAAATTTGTACGCCCATGACATTCTCCCCCAGGCACCCACCTCGTCCTTAAGGCGTGCTTTATTAAGGCATAACCTACAATAGTAAATGACTAATTCTGGTTAAATATGAATGATTGGAATGATTAGAACAATTAATTATTTGAAACTCAGATGTACTTCCGATCTGAACAAATTCTGTAAGTAACACAAATCGATAGAAATCGAGTAAAATTTCGCGACAGCAAATTCAGGTAGTCTTCGGTTGTTCGGTCTCCTTGATTTAAGCACTCTTCTTACAAGCTGGTTCATGATTGTCCATATCATCCATCTCGTCGGTCCTCTTGCGGGTCGTCAGGGACCCTGGAGCACTGGAGGACCCGAGGATTTCGAAGCTAGATGCCACTGAAACTGCATCGATAGCTGGACCAGTGTCTGGTTTGGGAATACCCCTCTCATCATAATCGAGTTCTTCTTCAGGCGGTTGGACTCCTGGCGGGATCACCCACGACTCCGTCAGCCCGGGAGGGGGCCTATGAGTCAAGGTCTGACGCATTGCGGCTATGGCCTCCGATGCAGCTTGACTCGTGATTGCAGATCCCGATAGCAGTGGGGCTGATCCTGCCAATACATCTTTGGCACCTGCAGTGACAGTTCCCACAAAAGATGGTACTCGATCTCCCAATATTTCCTTGCGAATCGGAGTCAGCGGACCAATAGGCTTCAGTGGACATGACACAGATGGGGGCAGAGGTCCCAGGTCAACAGCAATGCTGGGTACAGGCTTCACAGGGGTGGATCCAAAGTCCATTCCAATCTGTTTTAAGGACAGGGGTCTCGTGAGTGGCTGTGCCAGCTGAATCTCAACTGCGGGTGGAGCTGCAGTTTCCTTTGCAGGCTCGATAGACATGGTGACATCATCCATCATGGTGCTGGTGACTGGTTCCTCAGCCGGGACACCCCCGATGGCACCTCCTTTGAGCACAAATGCTTCTGCAGGTGGGGTCGGTGTGCGGCTGTTGGCAAAGACACTGTCGTAGCTGCAAAAGGGTGGAGTGTGTCCGGGGTATAACTCCTTTTTGAACATTATATCTGCATCCACTGGAACAGTGGCCTTTCCTGGCCGAGGTGTAGGGGGTGCAAAGTCTAGGCCTTGACCTCAACTGACGCCAATAGAGCGTAGTTTTTCACATGTCCCTTCATCCCACTGGGATTGTCTGGATGCTCCTACTTGGGGGGCTGACTGGTGGTCCTGGTGACACTTAATCACATCCCCTCGAGATGCCCTCACGGTACTCCGTTTTTTTGGGTCTGTCAGACTGGGGTACGTGTCATTGAACAGAGTGTGTCCCACATCCCACATCATTCGGTCTATGGGCATGGGGTCTGGCTGTCTCGGGTATAGGGCGTGCCTGTTGTTGAACTGCTTGAAGACCTCAGAGCATTCTATCTTCATGAGGCAGCTGATGCAGCTACAGAATTCTATGACGGATTCCGGGAGGTTTCTGCAATAACCCATCCTCTTGTACTCCCCGATATCACAAGTGCCAGCTCTCATTGCAGCATGTGTCAGGGCAGCTGCATATGCCACCATTCTGTCCCTCAAACAATTGCGAGCGTCCAATCCCTGTGTGCCTGCATAGTAGACATCTGGCAGGAACTCACCCACGCAAAGAATGGATGGCTCGGGTAGAAAGAAAGGTTCCTTGATCCGGTGGTGATGATAAGCAGCCAGGTACATGTCCCAAGTCATTTCCATTTGAGCGGCTAGCCTGTGGTGTCTAGTGGGTGCCAATGCTTCGAGGTTGGCCACCCACGGTTGGGCTGGTAGGGCATTATAGCTACCATTGGTGAGGTACTTTCTGAAGAAGGCAGTGGGCTTCTTGACCGGGTTCGGTAGCAGTTCCAGGCGTATGACATTCATGCTCATCATAGGAGGGGTCTTAAGTCGCAAGTGCGACTTGCCCCTCTTCTTGCTTTTGTCTCTCTGATGGGTTTGGTCAGTTCGTCGTTTGACCGACCTGGACCTTCTAGTGGTCCATGTGTTAGCAGCTGCTCCACCCACATCATTTTCACGGTGTGCCGTTTCGAGTTGTGGATCATAGTACTCTCAGACCAGCTGTTTCAGTGCAACGTGTACCATGCTCTTGACTCTGGGGCTGGGGTGTTCGACGTATTGTGGGTCTCAAGTTTCTACTCTTCTCACATCTCTGTCTCCTCAGTCCCTCGAGTCTTCAGAATCATGAGGAGAGTCTGGTGTAGCGTGCCCTCGATGCCGAAGAGTGGTGAATGTGCTCATGCCTTCCGCATGATGATCCCTGCCTCGGAACTCTTCGTGGAGATACACCCTTAGCTCTGTGCAGGCGCAAATGATACCACAGTC
>JBCAUI010431728.1:0-14083 GCA_038406195.1 Haplosyllis anthogorgicola
GAAAAATTGGATTGGCGCCCCCCCCCCACGGGCCGGGCGCCCCCCCTACGGGAAATCCTGGATCCGCCAATGTAACGGTAAAAGATATTTGCTCTTCTCCTTACTTCATGAAATCTCCCGAGCTCTCGTAGTTTAATTGATCGTGTTTCGATGGTTGTATTTTGCTGGGGACCAAAGCAAGCTTCTAGAAGCCGGAGCAGCAGCGAAGCAAAGAGAAGGCACTAGCAAGGGTTTTTATTGCCAGCAGATGGTTGTATTCTTGTTCAATAGATGGAAAGCGCACATCTGTTATGCCAGTAAACGGTGGCGTCTCTCAACATCTTATATCAATTATTATTAACGATTGACATTGTAGATTTTACATATTTTTAATAGCTTACAAATCTGATCATGTGACCTGTTCTAACGAGATTCAAAATGGCAGCTTCCATAGGAAGGGTGAACTTTTTGACCAAAAGGAGTAATTTCTTTAAATACATCTTGATCAGGACGATGCCTGCTGTGGCAGCCAGTGGCACCAGTAGCGCAAAAAGCTTGGGATTATCAGTGACTCAGAGAGAGAATCATTCAATGGCCAGTGAAGCTGTAAACTTTTATCCAACAGCTAACGTAAGATTTCAAAGTTCAGCACAAACGAAAGATCATGTTTGTTGGAACTGTAACAACATTCATTCATCATATGTCTACCTTTGCGACAAGTGCAAAACTCTACAAGAACCTGAAGATGGTAGAACTCACTTTGAAGTTATGGGTGTAGAGCAAAGCTTTGTCATCGACACCACTTCGCTGACGAAGAAATTTAGGGA
Organism: Haplosyllis anthogorgicola; assembly: GCA_038406195.1. NCBI lineage: Eukaryota > Metazoa > Annelida > Polychaeta > Phyllodocida > Syllidae > Haplosyllis > Haplosyllis anthogorgicola. The sequence continues at coordinate 807 of JBCAUI010431728.1, forward strand.
ACTGCAGAGTCAATTCCATCCGGATAAATTTACGAAAAAAACCGAGGTCAGTTTGTGAAAATTATACGTGTTCATACGTACCAACAGTCGATACAAAATTAACATAATTTGTAAATACCTCGCATTAGGAATTAAGTGCATTGAGAAGAGTTACCCAATGTGATCATGGGCAATACGTATGTGTGGAGGTATTGGTGTATAATTCAGCAAACTCAACAAAAGGCACAGGGTAGGCAAATATCAAAGTTTCATGCTGTGTGTTCACCGACAGTTACGCATGGCAGCATGCTTATCCTCACTTGATTGGGCAGCATGTAGATTTTTTTGGACTATTTGTGGCTCTACTTTCATGTTTGCCTATCCTGTGTATTTTGTTGAATTATAAACTAATAATTCCACACAAACCTATTGATCTGATTATCTTGCATTATCATAAGCCCTTCTATTTGCCCGATTGGATCTTGGATTGAGTTAGTTCCGAACTTAACATAATTAGATCAAAAGCCGATTAATAATAAGTATGATCGCATGTATTTCAGAAAGAACAACAATTGTCCGAACATCATTCTTCTGCGGTCAATAAAGCATACAGGATTTTATTGAAGCCCATACCTCGAGGACATTACCTACTTGAACTCCATGGTCACTCTTTAGAAGAAGGGGAAATTGAATTGGACTCTGAATTTCTCATGGAAATAATGGAAACGAACGAGGCTATCTTTCATGCAAACGATTTAGAGACACTACTGGGTATCGATGAGAAAAACAAAGTTGTCATTGATGACTTAATTACTCAAGTAACAAAATGCTTCGATCAGGGTAATATACAAATGGCAAAGAAGACTTTGGCTAAGCTTAACTATTACACAAATATAGACGATAAAATTAAAGGCATTCAAAGGCAATATATGGAATATCCTATTGGCAGATAAGTCACAGTGGATATTGAGACAAATCGCATGGTCTGCATGTTTAATTGTTCACAATATTATGGTTCTGACACAAATTTGCTAGTCTTTGATCGTCCGCTTTGCACTAAATGATGTACAAGTGTACAGAAAGCCTTCATAAAGGTAAAAGACCTGTATTATAATCATTATCAACAGACTGTAGCTGTATTTTGTGCTGGCAGATGACCTGAAGTTTATCTAAGCATTTTTTCACACAAATACATTTCCATGTGCCCTTTTATGTCAGCATTTCTGTAAAACATTACAGGGACACTGTGAGTTTGTTAATAAATTGAATTCCTTAAAGCACAAGTAATGCGTCTTTTACAGTAAAATCCGTCGTGAACAATTTCGGAATTGTGACCAGGATACAAAAGCACAAAGTAAAGTTTCCCCCTCATCTACGACAACTTGTCTTTAATGATCAAAACATGGTGACGGAATAGAGAGGTCGAAGCTGACAGGCTTCATTGTCGATATGCGTTTACAATCAAAACAAATAATTGTAATGCGTTACTACAAAATAAGTTTATTATCTTCTCAAACAATTGTCAAATTATTTCACGGTAACAATAAAACACCGTATGTCCTGCACACCACACGCACATACAAACACAAATTGCCGAAACATGTACACACATATCACAGATTACAAAACTGACACCAATTGTCGTGAAAGCACAGGTTTCATTTACAAGTTCTCTTACTACTTCTTACATCTGCCCTCTTAGCAGCTACTGGTACTTGTACTTTATCTAAAGGATTAGAAACTTTCGTAGCACCATTTAAATTTGGCCGGCTTACAAAATGTTTCATTTCTAAAAACTCCATACAATAAACGTCTTAATCTTAGAAAGGACTGTGACAGTATAATTCGTAATTACTGTGACTATGATGCACTGAAACACACAGCTGCAACTGGTGTATTAGAATTCCTCGTCAGAACCTTGTCCTAAGTCAGCATTTCTTGCCAACATATAGTTATCCATATCAATAGATCTGCAGTTGTTTATTGCGTATCTAAGTCGATCAGCCAGCACCTCTTGGCTTGAATAAGGTGGAAGGCGTAATTGAAAGAAACATGTCTGTGAGGTTGGCAGTCCATCAGCGGCCTAGAAATAAATTGGTTTAGAACATTAAGTATAGTCGTGCAAAGACAGTGATATGAAACATTTTTGATCATGCATGACACTTGTGCAGGTTCGACCAAAGATGCTATGCAGGACGAAGAAACAAACTATGAATTTACATGCATAATTTTCAAACAAGTTTCATTTTCAGTTACAGAATAAGTAAACATATTTTGCATGATTAAGAAAACATAAACTCACTCTATCAACTTTCATAATCTGGAATCTCTGTGAAATGTCTGCCGGATTAGCTGGAAGCCGAGACCGACCAGACACAAATCTCATGAACAGAATTCGTTCTTCATTGCTGAATGATTCTAACGTCTCCCAAAACCACCGGATCAGTTCGTGGCTCTCGTCGACCTCTCTGTATCTACAAAATTAAATTGCAGTTTCTTGTTATACTTTATAATGTACCATTTATCTAAATAATTACAGTCATGTACTTCCAAGCAAGTGGAATATTGTTTGAATTGTTTTTTAATTGACAATAATAAAATTTATTACCTCACAACTTTCTTGAGTACAGATATTGAAACTTGAGGAAGGCCGCAGACCATCTGTTCCAGTTGTTGTGCAGTTAGTAGTGATAATAATGGTACAGGTACAATCCATGACATGCCCTCACGTACTGCCGATATCTAGATTTGAAAATAACACCCAATATTGAAGGGAGTACATGCATAAGATTACTACTAATAAAACTCTCCCCTGAAATAAACGAAGAGAACTTCATTGAATAAGAATGATGTACACTCGTCCCCGGATATATCGATATTTTTGGTGCGGAAAAATGGCATCGATATAAGCAGGGTATCGATATAAGCGGAACAAATATCTACATATTTTAATTTGACTGACTGCAAGAGATTGTATCGATATAAGCGGGATATCGATATAAGCGATATCGATATATCCGGGGAGGAGTGTATGGTTAACCTGTATATCCATTTCGTGAAGCCTAAATGCAACAGCTCTGTCAACGTATTGTTTTCTGTTTGTATATGTGAGAGGGATACTGCGACCTCCAGGCACAATAGGTACTATCCTGCCGTCTGAACTTTGACCCTCAAAACAATCTATTGGAATCATCTGGAAGATAAAAAATACAAATTCACCTCTAAAATTTTAATGGAAATTAAATAGTTCAGATTAAAAAAAAGGAACATCCTGCCTTTTGCGACTTAGAATCCATACTTGGAATCCTTAATATTTATGTTTGGAATCCATACTTTTAATAATAAATATTTATTTTGCCGTCTTGGCCGTAACAAATTAGGGTACCACACAAGGCAGGTTCTACTGTATCTGAAAAACGTAATCATTTACCTCATGAAAGTTATCAGTGGTTATTTCACCACCAGACAGTTCAGCTATACCTCTCAGGTTCTGCATGTAGAGTGCATCTACTTCCTCTATATCATCCTCAGTCAGCTGCATACCTGTTGTAATTAAATTTGATTGGACATAGCACATTATTTGTTAGCGTATTATAGTTTATTTGAATTCAACATTAAAAACAATCACACTATTACAATCTTATCAAACGCCTTTCATTTCACATTATTTCTCTCATATTCATGAAATAAGGCATACATAGTGTTTTTATCAAATTCTTAAATGTGTTTACCTGCCAACTGCCTCCACACCATAGGGGCCAAATGTAAATCCAGTGGTTTCTTAGTTCTTACTGCCACACCCAATAGTATACCCAAGAACTTGTACTGCAGTAAATGTTCTTCAGATGTGAGTGAAGGATTCAGCAGGTATCTATAAATTGATAAGTAGATAAAGTAAACACGAATTTGTCCAAGAGTTATCTCTTTTGCAAATGACAGGTGCTTATTTTCAATATTTGCGATTCGACATCTTACCTATCTCTATTGTAACCAGTTTCATTCCGAACATTCGGTGTAGGTAATATTAGGCTAACAACACCGGTTCTCAATTCCTGGCACATTTCAGTTATAGTGTCATCAAACACACCACCGGCATCATCAGCCCCTTCACCTATTAACTTAACCTGCAACAATAAGTCAATGACCATAAGTTTGATGCAATCACCAAAGCTGGTTAACAGTGAAATTTAGTGTTCTAAGATGTTGCCTGTGTCCTTGCTACATGTAGAAGTGAAATTTGAATAAAATATTGTACCTTCCAAGCACGTGCTGGTAGGCGTAGATCTTGTGGTTTCAACTTAACCACCTGTCTCGCAATCTGCACAAATATCGGTTTGCATTTCTTACCCCTGAAATTAATGGAAAGAACATACGTGTAAACCCATAGGAATTTATTCTTTGGTATATTTTATGCTATAAATGAGAAGTTATTGATTGTTATTCGTAACGATCACAACTGTTGATCCGATATGCACTCGCATGCACGTTATTATGGGAAAATACTGAATTTATTTTCTAACAAGACAAGTGTATTATTATTGCATGTAAAGTCAGTGCTTCTAAATGCCATGAAAATATATTTTTACTGTCTTGAACAAATCTAACACGTGCAACCGTAAAATTTATATCAGGCATTCTTTTACAATTCTACCTACTTTATAAATCTAAATTGTAGACAATGTGAAATAAACATCAGTTGTTTCTAATACAATTGTCTTGCGAAGATTGAGAAGAATATAAATGTTGCATATATAGTAATTAATTTCACAGAAAATAAAGACTAAAACCTTATAACTTAATTACATCGGTGCTAAAACCAACATTAAATGACCACTCCTTGAAAGCAGGCAATGAAAGATGAAAATTTAGACAAAAATAATACCTCCATAGCATAAAATTCCCTTGATTGTCTCTGCAACGACGTTAATTTTCAGAATAAGATTACATATGTTTTAAGGGCTCTTTTTGTGTTTAGCACGTGTCAAAGGACCAGACTTCGGTTAGAGTCTCCACCAGAGGCACTGCAGTCTTAGACTGCAGTTAGAGTTAACACCAGAGTTCAACTTGCACCTTTGACGAGACTGCATGTATTTTTGTACCAGAGTTAATAAACTATACGTAGTCTAAAGACCCTCGTTCTAGTCTTTTTACAGCACGATTTGCTTACAAATCCTGCACAATATTTAACTTACCTTGTCGCCAGTCTTTTCACTGTAATTTGAGGCCCGTAATTTTTACCCTGGACCATAGTTCTACCGACAGCTCTGACCATTGGTAGAGTGTACACTCTAGGAGCCAAGAGATTTCTCAATGTTCCTTGTATCAGGGCACTGCTGCCAGTATTGAATTTTCCACAGTACTCTTCATCCTGAAGTAAACAACAGATGAATTCATCACGTATGATTTTCAAAACACTTCTCTGTGTCAATTTATGATGTCGAGTGAATTTTTAATACCTGTTGTGGTGTTAATCTCAACAATCTCCAAACCGAGTAAATGAGATCCGAAAAGTGATGTAGCAGTCTAAGCCTGGCCCTTACGGCATCAATAGGGCAATCTTTCAGAGTGCTGTACTGCGGAGGGACAGTACTAGGGTAACCGAGCTGCATTGGAGATGGGGCGCCAGGTGTTCTCTGAGGTGGAGGAGGACTCGTCCATGCAGCAGAATGTGTTCTTCCTGCTGATATCTGAAAAGAAAGGAAAAATAATTGGAAAGATATATCGATAGAGTAAATACTCTTGATACTGTAACCTGAAATTATATTATTATGTAATATGTATAAAATATGAAATCACAATAATATTGATAGTCTTAGGCCAAAGTACATGGGAGTATAATGTTAATCACTACCTGTTTTATCGGCTTATTGGCCAGAGCAGTGACACACTGAGGTTCCAAGATAGCAGTTGTGTGCCCCAGGCCCAGTTGTCCCTCACCGTTACTACCCCAGGCCCACACTTGTCCATCACTAGTGAGTATGAGTGTGTGCTCCGATCCTACTGCTATATCATCCACAAAGTGTCCTTCTAGTGCCAACACCTGCTGTGGCCTGTTGTGATTGCGCATTCTAGACTCTGTCTGACCTATTAAACGATCTACAAACCAAAAATCCATGTGTAATACACCATTGATCTTGTTTATTTTCTATTTTTAGAATTTTATTTTTGAGTCAACTATTTACATGGATGAATAAATGTTAAAGTTATTATTATGACTGTTAATAATTTTCACCTTGCCCCCAAGTAAAGACCCTGCCATCTTTTGTGAGTGCCACAGTAAATTGGGTTCCACATGCAACCTTCTTTAATCCTACTCCACACATGGTCTCCACTTTTGTAGGTAGCTGCTTGGCATGTGAACTGCCCAGACCTAATTTACCATAATCACCGTCACCAAATGACCACAGGGTATTGCCGTCTGCTGATATACACATTGTGTGGTTTAATCCACAAGCAACCTAGAGTAAATAAAGTAAACGAAGTTTACTTTACGTATTTCACAATTTAAAATTTTTTAATGTATGTTGATGACGGACAAGTTAAAATAAAACATTACGAACATAACAGATTTGGTGTCCATCCAGTGCAGTTACTCTCTCAGGCAGTTTCTTGTTTGAAGTGCTCCCAAGACCCAGCCGTCCGTAGTCTCCATTGCCAAATGTGTACAGTTTACCGTCTGCTGTCACTATGGCACTGTGTTTGAAACCACATGCCATCTAAAAAGACAAAAAAATTGTAAACATAGTACACACTTCAATACGATGTCTGGTGTCGAATGGACCAGTTAGTCAACCATATTGTACCAATTTGTTGCCTTATTGAACAGACAATAAATTTACCATGATAACTTCCTCTCCTTGCAGAGCTTCAATTTGCCTTGGCCTGCGTTGTCTGTCACTGTTACCATGTCCCAACTTCCCATAGTCACCATCACCCCAGCTGAACACCTCACCACTCTCTGTGAGCGCTATGCTGTGACCATCTGATCCTACTGATGTAGCCAACTGCGTGACTGCAAAACCTTCAAATACATAAATAATTTCATGAAAATGAATTCATGCTTCAAATGACGAAATAAACTCAAAATCTGGCAGATGTAAATGTGCGATATTTATCATGGTGTATTATACCTTGCAGTCCAGATATAACAACCAGTGTGTGCAAATCGTCAGAGTTGCCTTGTCCGAGTCTACCGTAACTACCTTCTCCACAAGCCAACACTGTACCATTGGGCTCTATTACGAAAGTGCAGTTCTGCCCGCATACGATCTACAATAGAATAACGAACATGTTCGTTAAACAGTTAACAATAAATTTTTGAACCATAAGTACATTTGTTACGCTTGTCCCCTTCTTGGATATGATTCATATTATCACCTCATATCTGAAAAGTACAAACCTGTTGTGCGGTTTTAAATGACGGTGTGAGATGAGGAGTTAGTGCTGCACGTCCTGTCTCACACAGTTGCCCATGGCGACCACTTCCCCACAGGTAAGCATCACATTTACCACCCAACTGCCAGTCCTCAGGTTTACCTACGGCCCAGGCCATAATCTGTTCATCCTGCTTAAGCGTCCACACACTGTTATCCTGTTAAGTACATACATAATGCATGTAAACTGCTTACTTAGTGGCACACACATCTACATTCATGGTTGCCACGCTCCAAATGAAATCAAATTCCCTGTGTTTTCCCCGTGTTTCCGATATATTTCCCTGTGGTAACTATATCAGAATTGCAACTTTAAAGCAATTTTTGCATCTTACTTATGCTTTCTTTTTACACAGGCACATACAGCATAAGGTACAAGTGACATGTACAATATGGATGGCAGCACTGGAAACATTTGAATTAATAGTTAAAGTGGGTGGGAAAACGTCCATTTCTGAAAACAAGCCGAGCAAAGTGTGGCTGAAATTTTTTTTAGGATTGTCAGCCAATAAAAAGGCAATTTATAAGTAAATACTTCATTGTTGGGGAAATTCCCTGTGTTCTGAAAAAAGTTCCCTGTGTTTTTTCCAAATTCCCTGTGTTTTCCCTGTCTGGAAAAACTGGTAGTCGAACTCCCTGTTTTCTCTGTGTTGTGGCAACCATGATATTGGAATTTACCAACATCTGCTGGTCAATACAAGTAACGTGTTTAAAGCATAAAATACCCTCGGCTGCATGGATCCGTCAACCGAAAACTCTTTATCGGGCACACTGAAGTCAGGTGGGCAGGCCGTCCTGTATGCCAAAGCTTCCGAGGTCTTAATAGCTGTGCTGAATGTATGTAGCCAACTCCAGTCTGGCACAACTGCCTTTTTATCGTCTGTTAAAATTAAATATAACATGTATCGTAAAACGAGTACACGGGAAATTTATTACCGTGAAATATATTTTACTAATCAATTTCATGATTTGATTACCAACAACATGGCAAGTCAATTTAACCGCAAAAAGCTAACAGTTACCTGTTCTGTTGTGTGGTGGCGCTGCATAGTGACATAATACTTTGTCAATACCCAATCCAATTGATAGCAGTGACAGATATTGAAGAGACTGGCTGTACACCAGATGGTCTCCACTCACAACATGTGGCTGAAAAATTAACGACTCAGAAATGATTCTGACATTCAGAATAAACTGAACTAGAGCCTGAAAATGTTGAGTTTTTTTCTACAAATAAACATGATTGTGTTTCTACCTTTTCATACATGTACTGCTCCTGGAGTATCAGGGGCAGCTTTTGTAGTAACGCCTTCAAACATGGTGCTTGATGGAGCCCCATAATACCATGTTGTTTCAGAGTTTTCCGAGCACATGCCAAAACCTTGTTTCTTGTGAACTGATCTGCTGTATAGTGTATGAGTTGCACATCCTAACAGGAATAAACAAATGAAATCCGCTGCTGTCAGATTTTGTGTTTCGGACCATGTTTACATAAATTTTCATTGCTCTAATTTTATATTATTAAATATTTAGAACCGTCACTGTCATTGCACAGGATGAACTAAAACAAAAAACCATAAGTAATGTGACAGAACGCTGCTGAATCTCACCTTGCATCTACTGAAACATACAGCGAGTGAATGATCAGCAAACCAACACAAGCCCTGTGTGGCTCCCATCCCCGACACTGACTGCAACACTGACCCGTCCTAAAAGTACACATTCGAGTAGAGTCGATGTAAACCGCAACATTATCATGCAATAAAATCTTTGTAAATCAAACATACATGTTTAGAAAGTCAGTCCATTAAGCTGGGACAGAAAAAGATACAAAGTCTACTCACATGTAATGACCATATGTTAAGCCAGCCTTTAGCACATCCAGAGGCAAGAAACAGACCGGTCGGATGGAACGACAACGTGCTTATGTTGGTAACATGTCCCTTCAAGCTGTGTAACAACTCATATCCCGAATCATGACCTTCCTCAATCTGTTACAAGTAAAGATTGTGTTCATGTATACAAACTTCTAATTTCCAACATACATGATGTAATACTATCAGTATAGTAGTATACGTTGGTTATAATATTTATTTTATAAAAACAGTAAAGTTTGGTGAAATTTTATAAAACTATGTGCAATCATTGAAAATATAATGTACCCCAATTACCTGAGCAGAATTACTTCTTGCGAACATGGGACTAAGATTTGTAGCACCGATTTGTGGTATGAGCCACACGTTAACAACCCCATCGGCACAGCCACTAAAATGTGGATCGAACTGTGAAATTTCATTCAGAAATTCATTTCGGTAAAAACTTCATGCACTATAAATATTTTATTACATTTCATTTGTGCACCAATGTTTCGAACGCCTTAAAAGGCTTGCAAATCTACAAGATTTGTATCAGTAAACGGTATATATCATGTTACATCTGAAAATATGCTTACGTGGCACACAAGAGCTGAGGTGGGTCAACTTTTCCAACAGCTTGGCACCACTCAGTTACCATGACCGGTGCATGGTGCTCTATACTGTGTTTACACATCCAGCTGTCGTCAGTTCTACTCCAGATTTTAACACAATCTTCCCCTGCTGCAGATGCCAACTGTTGGCCTGTTGGATCCCATCTCAAACTTCCTACATCTCTCTGGTAAAGAATCAATTAAGTGCTTGTTACTACATGTGGATAAACATTTCAAAAGCAAAACTTTATGTTGAGTGGCTGGGAAAACATCACAAAATGAAATGTCATAAACTATATTTTGAATACAGTAACATATATGTAAAGAGTTTTGCTGGTTTATTCAAACTGTTTGAATATTTATGTCAACCAACATAAAGTCTGTCTTTTTCAACCACATTTAGCACATTCGTAATCCGTAAAGCAAATTTCTGGGATACAAGTGTTAACAATTTTGGATTATGGGCACAGCAGAATCTGTTTTGATCGGTACCTCTTTTGGTACGGCATACCTACCTTTTTACGGTTGTAAAATGAATCTTTGATGCCATGTTTCTTTTACCCTTTTTGAACGGCATACTTGCCTTTCAAAGCACTTTAGTCCTAATAAATTGAGTGTCGATCAAAACAGGTTTTGCTGTACTGGCTTATTATCTAAAACTAAAGTCTCATGTACACATTATCGCAGAAAATTGCCAACACGGGTAAAGACAATACAATGACATATATAACATCTACTTATTATTGATTGGAGTGAATCTTACAAGGCTTGCAATATGTGTATTTACTTGATGAGCCTCTATGATGATCGGTTCTTCAAACTCTTCTTTAGTGCCCATGTAGATTAGTCCATCACTGAAAGCAACGGCAAATCTCTTGTCTTCGTCGTACCAAGCCAACTGTGTTACCGATACTGGAAAGTCAGAAAAAAGTCAAATAAAGTAAATTGCTGATGGTGCATCTTTTACTTTACTAATGAGAATAAACAGCGTAGGAACAATTTATAATGAAACAAACATAATTCAATATACAAGTACAATAATATCACTGTTGCAAATGACGACAGCAGTATATCGCTAACAACTTACCATCTTTTCTACTACAATGCTGTAGTTCAGATCTCCTAAATGATGAGCTATCTATCACATCTATCATGGCAACAGATCCATCTAATCTGCCCACGAGAAGAGTATCCGTAGTGATACCCATACATCCTTCCATTAGACCTTTGTGCTGCGGGAATGCGAGCACTGTCACCCAGTGAGGTTGTATGTCTAGATGTCCTTGACCACCTGTAAACATTAGAGGGTTAGTGCAAGGCTAATTTGTTGATTGTGAACATGAAACCACTTTTCTGACTGAACACAGTGAATAATAAAACTGAAAATTCCAGCAAAATTTCACAGTAAAGTGCATGGACATAAGCTTTTTACAGTTTATTTTATTAGGTAGTAATTAGACACAAAAAGTGTAAACTGTACCTGCTGTGGCCCATATGTTTATCATATTATCTATTGCTCCTGCAAGTAGTTTTCCAGTGGCATTCCACACTACTATCTTCAATAATTCTCCTTCTAATTCCGTACCTGCTTCGCCGTCTTCTCCTCTGAAGTAAACATGGAGTCAATCATTATACTTGTTAGTCTTGAAATGAGACGTCATGTTACACATTTTACCTTTTTACGATTCTGGAAACTTAAGATTCCTTTTATTGCATACCTGTTGAAGACGCAAGTCTGTTGAAGGAATTGATGTGTTCGATTGGGTACACTCCATACACGGACAGTACTGTCTTGACCGCTTGTGGCTAATAAACTCTTCTTTGGATTAAACGTGCACGATGTCACTCTCTCCTGGTGCGCTTCTAACTTGGACACGTTACACTGTGGAAGGTCACCTGATAGATCTACCAGGTTTTCTATTTTACAATAAAACAATAGCATGGTTATTAATTGCAATGTGATGTGGATGATAGCAGTTTGCTTAACACATATTTCATTGTATTATGATAGTTGTCAGTATACGGCTGGCCTCACCTGCTGCAGGCTCTTTGGCCAGTGCTGACAAACTGCGTACAAGTTGTTCTATGGCCCATTGTCTGTGTGTGTAGGTTAACCTGGATGACAGCACACAGGCTGCAAGAGCATTTGCTAGATGAAGCGGATTTAATCTATTGGTTCCCGTTCCGGTTGTGCCATCTGGAGACGGCAGATCTACAATGAATTATAGATAAAAGTCATGACAATTGTACATTAACATTACACAGTATCATGTTATTATTAAAGGCATTTCAATTCTCATTTTAAATTCAGGATAATACCTTTGACAGGTGTGAGTGATTGTATGCTTGCTTCTAGACCAATTCCACCAGTTTTAGCAAGCAAGGAAACCAGGGCCTGTGTTACAGCAAAACTGTGTGATGTATTATTCTGTCTTGGATCAGGTACAGTGTGCCTCAGTGGCAGAATTTTCTTCTTGATCCTCGGATCTTCGATAGCTGATAAATTCAGCCCCATTGCAGCACTTATCAATTCCTAGAGAAAATTATATGATACGTATGGAGATGATAAATTAGTATCTCTCAATGAAATCAATAGAATTCTACACTGCATGGGTAGTTACTTACCTGTGTACAGAGCATAACGAGCATTTTGGATGCGTTAGGATTGTCCTTCGCCAAAGCCCCAATTGCAGAACTCAGGTATATGAGTGGTACAGCTCTATTATTTGGTCCACCGTTTCCGTCAAAGCTCGTTTTGGATGCTTCCAAGAAAGCAGCACTAAATCCCGTGTCTTGCAGAGGTGCTGCTTCTACAGAACCATTTGCACAGAGGCTCATCAACTGCACCACTTGTCTTATGTCTGCTAGACCTGAAGGATTCGACACAATTTAAACTTTCAATTTTATTGACAAATAACAATAGTTTCACTAAGGCGACATTCTTTCATGAATGTAGGAAACAGTAATAACAATTTAATTGAGGCCACATTCTTTCATGAATATAGGAAACAATGTCTTTACCTATAGACTCTAGCCCAGAAGACAGCTTACAAGCCGAACCGCTGATACAGAGCAAAGATAGTGCTCTCATTACCATATTCCTTGCCACCATCACCTGCATAGTCTCCACAGTTCTACACAGAGCTACATGGCGGTCTCTGCTGTAGTGTAGTAAGATAGCCTGTTCTCCGAGACTTCTAATTTTGTTCTTGTCACTCGGTTTCACCTTTGTACCTTGAGAGGTATTTAATAATAATAAGAATAACTAGGTGAAACCCGTGCTTCGCACGGTTAGGGAATGCCAGTCCATGTGAAAGTCGGGGGGGGGGTCCATCTCCAGACCTCATCCCCATACATCATTGCCATACTTTATGGCCATAATTCATGCCTATACCTCA
>JBCAUI010431839.1:0-14078 GCA_038406195.1 Haplosyllis anthogorgicola
TCAAACGTATTGTGCAATAAATATGCCGGAAGTGCTAAATATGGATGGGCGTATGAGTGGTTTTTCATAACATAACAGTGTCTTCGATTGTGTATACGTTTGATTTTACCAAGGTGTCTAAGTATGAAAACCGATGTCCATGGTGTTATTATACATTTTAATATTGTCATAAAGTATTTAAATGTCATTGTCAAGTTACCAAAAACGGAAAAGGAAATATTCAAGCTAAACATTTTGCTGTGTTTATTTCAATGTGATATATGTCTGAAAAATGAAAAAAACTAAAAGATTTACATATTTAAAAATATGTTTTGTTATGATAAGGCTAAGGTCTCGCAATGTTTTTCAAGTCTGCTCTTCTTTTCCATTCCTGAAAGCTTCCCTGAAATACAGATACTAAATAAATATCCATTACACATAAAGGTACAAAGAAAGAGTACATAAGCCAAACCAAACTTGTATAAAAGATGTATCCTGTAAGTTCATACCAGGTATAAAGGCACATCAGGCTTTCCCATGACTTTAGCCAGTAATGCAAGGGTACTGGCCGATGTTGCAGTATTACACGACCCCACTACTGGTACATCCAAGCTTATGTTCTGCTCAGTCAACACTGAAAATCGTAGAATAATATTGTTCATGTGACTCAGTATTGTGAGGGAACATGTAAATATCAGTAAACTGAAAACGAATAATGTAAAACCTGTTAAAGAAACACGTGGGAAATTTTACGGTACATAAATATTGGAAGTAAAGTTTACTTTGTTTAATAACGTCCATATCCTTGAGCAATCCTGTCGTTTTATCCAATAATTCTGGATGAGGTATCGATTTAGCGCCAGGAATGTAACCAGATTTTGGGTCTGAAATTAATTATAATAAAGAACATGGTTTATACTATGTTTCTTTAAACCCTAATTAAGGCGTAAAAGTGTCATTTAAACATTTGACTATTCAGCTAAAAAGTTAACTGAAGGAATTCTTAATTTAAATTATTCTACCCATGTTTTTGAAAATGATCCAGTAGGCTTTGATTCTTTTACATCTTTGCGTAAAACACTGGCAGATCAAGGATTTCCCGCATGGAGGGGGGATGGGGACGCCAAGGCAAATTTCAGCGAAACGTCAGCGAAAATTGCAAGAAAGTGAAAAAAAGCCTGCCTCGGGTGTTTCTCCCCCCCCCCCCCCCGATCCGCCAATGTAAAAGATCTTTCAAAACAGCGAATTCGCAATCGCGAAGCTCAAACTGACACGACAGAAAATGAAAGTCACATGAACGAGCATACCAACGTTAACATGACAAACCTTCGTCATTTCCCTTGAACTGATCAGCAGGTCTCGTATCGACAACTTGGTAGTGATGGCCAGATAGATTTGCAACCATATCTTCGTAGCTTACGATTAGATCTTTTCGCAGTCTGGCTTTAAAATTACCTTCCTGTAATAACAATTTACTAGAAAAGAAAGTAATTGTTGAACTCGTCTCAAAACAATTGCAAAAAAATTACAGATTGTTTTTTTTTCACTTAATTCAAAACAAACCTCATTCGAAAAGTTTATTAACCTGGCACTGAGGAGTGTCACTGGAAGTAGGATATCCCATCTCTAACCACTTCTCTATCCCACCATTTAGAACAGATACCTTTTCGTGGCCATGTATCTACAATATAAATGCTTCTGTTCCAAAACCATTGCACATATATAGTATCAACTGTGTACACAAGGGTATTTAAAGGAACACCCATAAGGTACCGTGTAAGAAATCAAGAAATTCCTCTAAATTTCGGAATGTACAAAACAAGAGAAAAAACACGAGTTCCATGCTGTGCTTTTGATGTGCTATTGTTCCAAAACGGAATAGAATTTCATGATTTGAAACTTTTGATACGAAAAGAGTAATACATGTGTGATGTAACTCTGGGTCTAACGGCTCTGAAGTCTTTGATTTCATGTAAATGTAAATTTTGCATGGAAATGAATTGGCCAGAGGGGCTGGATGGACGCATGGGCCCTGCGGTCCCTTCATCATACAGTGCCAATACTCTGATCTTTTTAAAGACAAATGTCAAGAGCTCATCAGCAAATACCATACTTTCAAAACTCACATAGAACATCCACCAGGCTCTTCCACCAAAATAAAAACCGTTTGTTCCGCTACCGTCGTATACGATAACATGTGTGTCATTGTTAATTCCTGCCAGTCTGGCAGCCTCTTCAAAGTGCTCTAAATTAATGGAATATAAACACGAATTTGACTAATTTCAATTACTAACTGTAACATTAATTACTATTGTGGAAGAATATCTTAAAAGTAGTTTCACTTGGATCTAAGAAGAGCAACCTGCGCAAAAGTACTTTACCTGGTGTAGGTAAATTTCTTCGGAAGTATTCAGTGTTTTCCGCTTTGTATGTGATATCAAAGAAGACTGCTTCAGGAATATGACATCTGAACAATTGGGAGAAGCAATATTGATTCAAATTAATAGAGGTTTTTCCTAATTCATGCCCTGCTTAATTTAGGCTAATTTCATTTCCTATTTCTAGTTACTTATGTAATTTTTGAATATTTCACTGTGACTAGAAATAGTAAATATGCTATTTACTCATATAAATAATATCAATAATTTGTTTGTTAGCAACATTTTAAAATATACAAAACTAGTTAGATTTCAAGAAAGTTTTTGTCAATATTTTGGCCATCAATTAGGCAGGAAATTAGGCAGGGAAAATTTGGAAAAACCTTGATTGTTTATTAGATATGTAGCCTGTGTTTGCTTTCGTTGCTTTCCACTCTTTTCCGCTGCGGAAAATGTCTGATTGATTCGGGCGGAAAATATTTTGAGTACTATGGCCTTCACAATGGAATATTTCAGTATCTACAGGCATCTTGAAATAACCACACACTAACAAAATCACTCTTGCATGAGGAAAATTTTGTGTGACCTAAAGGTAAATTGCTTGATCTTGACCAAAACGAACGGAAGAAAGCACATATGCGACGAAAGTTAACAAAGGCTACACACTAACTGAGTAGGTGAGAAGAGCGGATTAACACATGGGTACATACGTTGGCACATGGTTTACCTTAAAATCAACAACTCAGTATTGAAACATAAGATTACACACATTGCATAGCAATTACTCTATTGTTTGGATTGAAAATGTGAAGTACAATATGTCAATCAGTGGTAGCATATGAAAGGCAGAAACTGTGCACCAGAGCAATGGTGACTATTATTCTAGTGGTATCCACATTTGAGCATTTTTCATAAATGTTACTTGGCTTAATTCCTTCTGTTCCCAACCAGAAAATGTACTTAGCAGTGTGTTAGAAACAATAAATGGTACATAATTTACTTCAGATCTCAACTCTGTATTGAGACACACACATGTTTTCAATATCATTACAAAAAATATATTTTTATATGTAGCAGGGTTGATTTTTTGCTTATAAATATCATTTCTAGTTGAAAATATTTTGCCTCTTATGTATTTGTGTCTGAAGATGCACAGTCTCTATAACTTGTACCAACAAGCAGCAGGCCGCTTGCCACTTATCAAAGGTTACCTGTCACATTAACACGTAATAAAATATTACTAGCTTCTTTGTGCTTACTTAAATATAGATAGAACATCTTTAAATGATTTTAAGTTTCTATGTTTAGCCAACCTGGAACTCAAATTTACATTTGTACATTTTTAAACCATTTTGTAAGTTTAATATTATGTAGAGAATTAAATTTAACTTATGTACCAAATTAAAAATAAAACATTTCCAGTTTCTGAAACCCCAAACATTTTGGGAATGTTTGAAATTAAAGAATTTCATGATGTGCTATCGATGCAAACACAGTGTAAAGCTCAATTGTTCAAAAACTAATAGAATTTCATTAACTCTGTGCACTGTGAAAATACTAATTTAGGTTGTGGTGTTTATTTTAACATCGGGACCCAACATTTTAAGGGCAATTTATTCAGACATTGAAATACATACAATATTGGAACAGCTGGCCCTGTATCATAGTATCATGTCAATAACTGAAACTGCGTTGTTATTACGGACGAGAACGCACTGTACATAGTACATAGTGCCCATTTATCTTCAAACTGTGATTTCTATTTCATTTTATGATAAGGTTGTTTAACATAAAAACCTGAAGGGATTTTTACTTACGTGCGTACACATTATAAATATCAATACAGTACCATTGATGTCATATGTTAAGTCCTCTTATAAATCTATTGTTTCACGAGGCATTTCTCTTTTTTGTCAAAGTTTGTACAGTGGAGGACGAAGTAGCATCGCTTTTATTACCGTCACGTGCTGCTACATAGTGTGGCGGCTGGATAGACCTACACAGTACACGGAATTTGTATCAGAAATTTAACAATAGCGCATCAAAACTACAGCATGAAATTCTTTCGTTCTTTCCTTTGTTCTCTTCGTTTCCAAAATGATACAATTTCTGTGTACTGACTTCAGCAGTGCAATTCAGCAAACATTCACACAATTTCAGTCATAGGGTCTCACTTACACTTCGTACTACAGTGTTAGCTGGAACACGGATAACTGGAACTTTCGCATTACTGGAACTTTTGAAATCTTTTGGTTGGCCTGCAATCTATGCAATGATAAAATATTTGCATAACTGGAACTTTAATACCTGGAACTTTTGCATAAGTGGAACCACTTTTCGACTCCCTTGAGCAGATTATTTTGGATTCACTGGAACAAAATGCATTATTCTGCCAAAAATACACATTCCAGGATACACTAACCAGAATTTTGAAGTCTTTCACATGACAAGAATGTGTATTTCAATCTTTCTGTGTGAAACAAAGAGTATTATTGTAATGAGTGTGTCAAAAGTATACACACTGGTGTAACATATATAATTTGACTTGCACCAAAAGCAGGAATGTTGACATGTCAAATGGTATACCTGGAACTTCGTATAAGTGGAACTTTTTCCATTATCCCATGGAGTTCCAGGTATCTGTGATACACTGTACTTCATACTCTTTTCATTTCTACCACTTTAAAACGTGTGGTAAGTACCTAAGCCTGCCTATGTTGTTACTGGCTGTCTGGCCATCTACTTATTGCTTAGTAGGTGCTATCTGGTCAGTAGCTGGGCTCCGAATGGCCTCGTATGTAAGTGCGGGTAATAGCTGGTAATATGGGCGGAGCTAAAGCGCGTAGGCCGTATTATCCCCGGAAAACGTATGGCAACCAAAATGAACCAAATTGAAACTTTTTATAGACAATGCAATCATCTAAATTCTGGTTAATATTTTAATCAAACGTCAAATACAATGAAAATAACAGTCTGAAGTTGCAATAGTCTACAACATATTCGTCTACCTGCGATAAGAAAAGAAGCCATTCAAGTTGTACTCAACATTTGGACTCCGTGCTTTGTCTTCCTCATTATACACTACATGTACCACTAGGTCTTGGTCATGAGACGGGTAAGAATTCCAAGTATATTAACAAGTGTTTTTTGTAACGGAGCAGTCAGGAGCACATCTACTCCCCGTGTGAATTGCACCTGTTTGCACCTCCAACTTTTTGTGAGCTGAGATTCTATTACTTCGCCTTGGGAGCTGGAGTGGAAGGGAACTTCGTGTTTAAAACAGCTTTGCGTGTATACTGTTAAAGCAATTCACTTTGCGAAAGAATTCCGTTCTTTCGCAAAAAAGGAATAATAATCTAGTGACACAGTACAAAAAGTGGCCTGTGTAGAAAAATGGAAATTGTAAAGCGCCGTTGAAAATGTCAAACATTTTAAGTAGCGCTATATAAACCAATAAAGACTTAGGTTTTTATTGCTACTGACTTCAGAACAACTTTTTTTCAATCCAGAGTAATGAAACGTGCTCTCTTCTTACCACACATCTAATGAATTTTTATCAATTTTGTAATGTATAGAACAAATGAGAAAACAAAGGAACTCCACGCTGTGGTTTTTATATGTTATTGTTCCAAAATTGATAGGAATTTCAGGAGCTGGTACATGGTGAACTTCTACTGTTTTAGATGTAAAAACTGTATATTCTCTTATTTTCACAGGGAATGTTTAAGGATAACTTCCTTCAATTTTGAAATTAAAAGGCCACTCAGGAAGTAACTACTACCCGCACGAAGACACAACACGACGTCACGATGTCAAACCATTGAAAATGTGACGTCATAATCTCTACGTACTTGGCACGTCGCCAAGTCTCCAGATTCCGCAGGATAGTGCAAATTAATCATTTAGCTTCCTGTAGCTCAGGTAGCAACTATAACACCGTACCTTGCAAAAAGTTTACTTTTTAGATCAGAGGATGAAATTCAGATTTGGAACAATAGTACATTAATAAAAGTACGGCTTGGATTTTTTTTCTTTTTTTCTGAAATTTCAGAAGATGGACTTTTTTGTAACGAAGATTGTAGTTTCACCTCTTGTTTATAATATAATTTTCATGTTACTATACACAGTATAAGCAATTAACTTTATGCCCTCAAATATTGGGTCATTACAATGCAATTTCGATTTCAAATCTTAGAGTTTAGAGAAATACCCTATTGGCTGCACAGCGGTCAGAATAAGTAACCAGAAGACGTGTGTTAATACATTAAAGGAGGCAGTTTGGCTCCTCTGCGAGATGTAAGTCAAGTTACTTCTGTGCGGACTAGAGGTCTAAATCGATTCGATTTTTAATCGAAT
Source organism: Haplosyllis anthogorgicola (assembly GCA_038406195.1). Taxonomy (NCBI): domain Eukaryota; kingdom Metazoa; phylum Annelida; class Polychaeta; order Phyllodocida; family Syllidae; genus Haplosyllis; species Haplosyllis anthogorgicola. The sequence goes on from JBCAUI010431839.1 coordinate 6,714, forward strand.
TTTACCCAAGTTATTTAAACCTTTTATAAAATTACCGAAAATATTTTTCACCCTAACCAACAACAGTAGAAAAGTTGTTTTCTGTTGTGAAACTTTACAATTCTACTGTTCATATATGTGCAGTAATAAATAATAATGTAAATAGCATTAATTAGTAAAACGAAAAATGCTTTCATTTGATACTTTTTATTTCTCAGTTTTTATTTCTGATTAATTCATGCTCAACATTTTATTAAGGAATATAATTATTTGCACTTAGTTAAAATGATTTATGAGTAATGATCATGCGATTTTTAATCGATTAATTTCCCAGGGTTTATTCGTTTGTCGATTAGACATTTTAATCTCTAGTCTTTGGACGGAGAGCCCATTGTACTGAGGCACAACTCAATGTTGCAACTAAAAGTGAATTTTTCTGGCTATTTTCTAGAATGGCTTGAAACGCAGTGGCGGATCCAGGATTTCTCGTAGGGGGGGGGGGCGCCCCAAGGTTCCCAATTTTTACCCGATTTTAGTGCAAAAATCCCAAAAAAAACTGCATGAAAATGAAGAAATTTTGGCCCGTAGGGGGGGGGGGGGCGCGCCTCCCGCGCGCACCCTCCCCTAGATCCGCCAATGTTAAGTGTAGAACAATTTAGAAACGGAAAGCTGAGCGAAAAATGATGGGATAAATATGTCTTTGACAATTCCTACCTTTGAAGTTACGTATTTTATACGAGAAGAAAACTACTCTATGCATAACCTAGTGCGTCTGGTGACTTAAAGTAAAACTTTTTATGAAAATCCTATTCCTTTCCTCTGATAAGTATTCTTCAGCTTTTTGTGTCCATATTTTTAGGTTTAATATTCATAGAAACTTCTCGCACCTGAAATTGAAGTGAGCAAAGCGTACAGATTTACGCAGGCCAAAGACCTTGGCAGACGCAGAAATGGGTATCATTGGCCTAAAAGTCAGCTTTCATGACTGCTAAGGTCCACAAAACACAATACTAGTAATTATCCCTTAATTATTCATGACTGCGACTGTGACAGACATAAATAAAAGCTGCAATGATATGAAGTGATACACGTCATTATCACTTGGAATAACAAATATGTAAAGTTTAAGTCGCATGATTATTTTGTACTACACGTGGCGATTCATGGCAATCAGTAGAAGTCTTATAAGCATACGAAGTCAAGACTAATGACCTTTGTACAAAGGTGTTGTTGACTTCTAAAGACATGAACATTCCAAGGTCGAAATTAGTCGCAAAGGAGTTAAATATAGTACTCAGCAGTACTGAGTACTCCATATTTAGAAAATTGCGACAGGCAGCGCGTTGTATTCCTAATGGTAATTGGCATGTTTCAGAGGACTACACCGAGTAAATGTGCAACTAATAACACTATGTGATTAATTAGGGATAAAACTCGTAGGTAGATAACAGATGATTATCCCGATGACCGCATTGTTCCATAGATTACTGTCATCCGGAATAATGCAGTCAATCAGCATAAAGGGATGACGTAAGCGTGTAAATTACACCCCCTGGGTTGGTAATGGTGTCACACAGTCGTGAACAGCAGTAAGGCGCCAGAATATCTTCAGATAAATAATAAACGTACCGTTTTCAGTTAATTTTGGACCACAGGTAAATTGGTCCATTGCACCTGACATGTTCTTTCCTGTGAATCATTCGTTTACTTTTCATTTTATTACATTATCTTTATAGAAAGCGGGGCCTCGGAAGAAATGTTCTGCCTGCAAAATACTGGTTCATACAGGGTGCATGGTTCAACTCGAAAGGGTAAGTAAAACGAATTACACCGCACATGTTTATGTCATAACATGCACGACGCCATGTTTCGTTCCACACACGGCTTAACTATTACGTTAACAATTACAGTGAAAAGGACAAAAATCCAATGCAGATGAAGTGTGATGTGTCATTTGAGCGTTTCTTTGCATGGTTATGACACATTTATTTTAAAGTTCAGTAAGGCGAAAATGAACACGTCAACATATCAAACTCTTTTCATTTCCATCAGTCTGTGTGTCATACAGAACTTGACATTGAAATATCAAACAATGAAATGACATCGGCTTTATAACGGATAGAATTCCACAAAAGACAATTTACGTAATGTGGTTGAATGAATAGGTGCCAGAGGGAAAGATGCATGTTGTTTAATACCCAAATGTATTATATGGATTTCATGTTATTATGAGTATTTGTGAATTCACTAATGGGAAAAGTGTTACAGAAATATACAAGCAGAGAATTACCATGTTTGTATTGTGTGTTGATAGCATGTCCAACTTCAGTTAACTGGTGAATCAATTTTAATTTTATAACTTATGACTTTATCTTTATCATTCCTGACTTGGAAGCAGGTGCCTTAATTTTATATATCAAGAATAAATTAGACATCATCACACGAATATGCAAGTCGGTAACCCAATTCTCATGTGACTCGCAGCAACACGACCATTCTACAAAATTAACAAAAAATTATTCCAAATGGCTTCATTGCTTAGTGATATCAAAATAAGACGCAAAAGAAAGGATAAACTTTTCCAAGCCTGAGGAATAAAGACGGAAGATTTAATTGAAGAGAGAGCGGGATTCGCCACCTACTTGATAATCCGAACTGGCTTGCATGCCAATTCAGTAAACTCCTTTAATGTAATGAATTGCCACCTCCAAGTCACATATGGGACTTAGAGCAAATCAATGCTGGCACTGATATATTTAGGATGAGGGTTCTTCTTGGCCAGAAAGGGAGAAAGATCAATGGCCTTTCGAAGGAATTGGAGGGGCAGGTAGACGGTGAAATGAAAGTTTGTTATTATTGACAGCTGCAGTGTTGAGATACCGGAATTAGGTTTAGGATGCTTTTTATAGTAGGGGATGCTTCAAGAGTTTTGTTCCGTTCAGACACAAAACATCAACTAATTTACGATGGTGTCACAAACAGGCAATTACTCATAGTTTGCAGAGACTAACGTTTACTCAATTATTCAACACGCTGTTGAGGAAGAAGTGATTGACCACTAAGAATGTTGTGCCGCCATTGTCCATGACTTTTCAGTCAGTCGGGAAAAACAAAGAGCAACTAAGACAGCGGTATCGCATACACAATGTAAAACTTATGTTTCTCAACTGTATTGTCTTCATTGTAATAAACGATTGAAATTCTTTTGTTCACATGTCTGAAGGAATGTAACACCTACTTACCACCTCACTAACTCCGCGCCTAATAATAGCTGCGAAAGAAGTATAACTAATCACGGGAACATATACGTTTATTACACCACAAGCATCATATTCTTTCTTGGATTCAGAGAGTTAAACTGGTGTTATTTTCATCGCCCCTGTGGTTATACAAGAAGGCAGTTCAATACCTCAGCCACATAAGACCACGCCAGAAGGTTAAAAAAGATCGAATGGGCAAAGAGTCTTGGCACAGATTTGGAATATTTCCCCAAAAATGATAAAAGTTGGAGAAAATGTTATCTCCTCATATCAAGTCAAGAGTTTCCTCTGGATGCCTGGAGTTACAGACATGGCAGTTCAAAAGGATGTGTCAGGAATTGGCTTCAAAAAGTCCGAAGGTTTTCATTGTCAAAGCGTTGAATTGGATAGGCCGATTGATGCAAAGATTACGAATGAATTTCACAGTATTTTGCCTCGGAATGGTAAAGCAAAATCTATAGAAATATTGACATTACTTCGACAGAATTTTTGTATCAAAACTGACGTTTAACGAATACAGTTTTCATAAAATGTAATATGTTGTGAGGTAATATGAGTGCATTGTTCGAATGACAAATCAGAATGTACTGCCGAAGGCAGTGTTAAGTGCGTCAATTGGCGAAAGTGCACATTCATAAAATAGAAGCGAGACTGTGCTCATTGAATGCAAATTTTAAAAACATCAGCAAATTAACTGTTCATGACAATATGATATTTTTGATGTGATATTTCTGATAGAAAAGAAATGTTTATGACGTCTTGCACCAATTTCGGAAAATACTCTTTACGTTGGCATTAAACATTAAATACAAGAAATGGAAAGTATCATATTCATTCTACATTATGACATGGTTGAAATGTTATTTCACCTTGACATCAGAGTCTTGAATCGTGATTGTAATTGAGCAATATCCTGTCAGACAGTCCTTGAGTTATTGCGCAATAACATTTATTATGATGCCGGGAATTCCTTTGCCAAAGAGTCGTAAAAGCGGCGTTAATAACATCATAAGGGAAAGCAAATGACAGGTTAAAACCTAACTGTTTTGCCAAGCAACTGTTTCCTCCTGCTTTCACGACAGCACAAGTGTCACAGAGGAGAAAGGAGTGTATATGAAAACAGGGACTAGGTATCCAAAATGTACACAACCATCAGTGGCGTTTGTTCTCTTGAATATGACTGGACTTACCTAGTCTCAGCGAGAAAACTTTTTTGATTGTTTTATCCATAACTTAACATCTAACAGATGAAAGTTCTTATTTACATTATTTTAATCTAATCGAATTGGCCAAAGCCGAATTTTGCAGTACAGAAGAGCAGCTCTTCTTAATGTTTAAAGTTGACAACCTTTTTTCCTTCCATTTGATAAATTAGCTTTGCTGTCGAGACTGCATAGATCGTAACTGCACTCATGTTTCGAATCGGTTTTACTCCCGACCATAAGTGCCTCATACATCAATATGTGAGTACGTAGACACTCTGGTCAATAACCTCGAGCATCTTCGTGGAGTGTAGAAAACCAGTGTTCTCACGTCGAAAAACTGAAAGAAAAACCGGCACCATTTACTTGTCCACAATGTAGAACTGTTCATGACTTGATAAAATTAATTTAAATATTTTCTTGTGTAATTGCAGATAAATTTCAAATGCAAACCAACCTTCAGGGAAGCCAATCCTCGGAATTACAGGGAAGTAAGTACTACTACTTTTTCATTTTAAGTATTTCACATACTACTATTTGTCATTCCTGTTGCAACTTTTTCAGCCATTTTCCTCCCACCCCACTTAGAACCGATACTTTTAGTTACTTGCTTCGTTTTGCAACTAGAATGCCACCAGAGAGGATATATACTCCTATATCCTCTCTGATGCCACTGTACAACACGACATTAATACATATGTACGATACTCAAAACATTATGCAATGTCTTATCTTAATGCGATGGCCCCATTTTTTTATTTTCTTTTTTTTTTTTGTAAGTTTATCTCTTGCTTAATTTTGTCTTATTATATTCTTAAAGGTAATATCAATGTTTGCCTCCAAAGAACTAATGTACCATGTGAGAACATAGTAGATTTTTTTTTATATTTCATTAAACATTCATATTCTGTGTTAAAAATAAGTAAGGACAGAAACGTTATTGCAACATCAAATCTCACGAAATTTGCTCTTGTTAAGAGCATTAAGAGTTGAGCTTTTAGTATATCTACTTGTCACTGATTCCCCACCATTCCAGGGCTCTTAAGTCTTCAATCTATTTATCGTTTTTTTTTTTTTCTAATTTTAGCAAACATTTATGAGGCATCATTGGGTACATAGAAGGCGACAAGATGGAAAGTGCAAGCAGTGCGGCAAGGTGAGAACAATTTAATTCACTTCGCATACGTTTAATGTTATAAATACAGTACAGTAATTTAATTCGAATTCACAATATAGCAGAATCGTATGACGTCTTTAATAAAATTCTGGCGCTGCATGCAAAGTTAGCTCATCCAATTGTAAGACGTAAATTGCGTTTTTGACTGAAAAGTTTTTGGAGAGTGATTGAATTCATATTGTTGAGTTGAGTAGTTAGACCTTATTATTACATATTGCGACATAACTTTAAGAACTTTATTAAATGAACCGAATGACGGGATTCATTAATTGTGAATAAAAAATAGTCTAGATGCACTTTCTTAATAAGACAACATGTGCAAAAAGGTTGCATTTTCAGACTTGTCAATAAAATATTTGTTGCCATTGGTGGCAATTTTACCGTGCGCAAGTCATCTATTGGCATGGTGAAAATATTTTTGCAAATAGTTAGATAGAAAAGACGTTGTATTTCATTCAAAGCTACAGGTAGGCTACGTCAAAAAGCGCTCTTGAATATTTCATGATGGAAAAGGCCTGCAATAACCTTGACAACGACGGCTTCAGTATTGAAGACTTTACATAAGAAATGAGGCGGTATCACTGAAAGTGTCAGTAACATGAGATGTTGTACGTGCAAAATGTTTATCGTTCTGTCAGATGTTTAAACTTGAGGTTGATAAAAAAGTAAATGAGCGTGCTCAAGAAGTGACAAAAAGAGGGATGAGGTTTTTTGCGGGACAAAGTCGAAAGAGATATGATTAAAATAAGTTTAGTAAATAATGCCTTCGGGTCCTGCCACACTCACTTAAGCTTTATCGTTTGAAAATTACTTGATTCCTGTATAGTTTAATAGAGTGGCCGTACGAAGGGTTAAAATCAGCTTTAACGCTTGGTAGTGCCGCCACATTAAATCATAAAGGGATTCAATAATTTTCCGAAGGTAAAGCTTGGTGTGTCTCCAATATAGCCCGTAAGTACAATTATATGAGCCTGTGTGTCAAGTAGAACTTCTTATTTTCACTTTATACCAGTCCCAATTTACCATTTTGGTGCGAATGTTACGGACTGTAAAAATGATTTGTCAGATGCGTACCACATACAACAATGAGTTCTTATGTTTTAATACAACCGGAAAATGAGAGCAATATAGCAAAAAGATCAGGCAATATTTCTTTATACAAATTCAAATTCAAATTCAAACAAAAGTAACGTAAATTGAACAAGCGAGAAACAAAATCGAGTCAGTTGGGTCACCTGTGAGGAATGGTTAATACGCAAGATGAGAAAGTCGATACAGATATCCACAAAGGGGAAGTGCCTGGGACATAAAACCTAACTGTGTTAATAGTAATAAAGGAAATACCTCGTAAAGGTGGGAGGAGGGCCTGTAGTATATGTGTGTGTGTGGGAGGCAAGACTAATCAAGATTCCTTCCGACACAATGGGGACAATGGAACGATAATACTATTCGTGAACGGGAAAACGGGGAAAGCAAGGCTTGCACTGCGTACTGTTTTGCGGTGTGTAGTGAATTTAAGTTAATTTCTTTAATCGCAATATACGCGTAAAATATTGGAATTTCGGAATTTCCTACTGACTGTGACGTACAAAAGAAATTCAAACATCCAACGTGAACTCAGCTTTCAGTGGCATTGCAAGAATCTGCATTAACCCCTTCAATACCTCCCATGTCTCTGCGACATGGTGGCCCCCCTGGCACCCCTGGGACCTCAGGAGACCTCCTGAAGGTGTTTTTAGCCTTAAAA
>JBCAUI010431950.1:0-14077 GCA_038406195.1 Haplosyllis anthogorgicola
TATTGTAGCAAAGGAGGGAAATTTGAAATGCAGTATTTGCACCGAAGTGGGTACTGGCTTGAGCATTAAAAGGTTAATATATTCCAGTCGATAACATGGCCTCGGCTAATGGTGTACGAGTAACATGTATAAATATACATGCATTTGAAATGTATAATAAAGCACATTTTATTGATAAAGCTGGTTGAAACTGTGTCTTTCCAGAAGTTGAATAAAGGTACATCCGATATATGGTCTTTATTTAAATAATTGGCCGACAGGAAAATTCTTTTAAAAGATGTGTGAAAATTAAAATAGAAAAAGAAGGATCGCATTTCCTCTACACAGTATCAAGAATGCTTCATAAAAAGTTAAAACACTGAAACAATTATAAAATCGACAAGGAAATGTTGCTCCTATGCCATTAGCCGAAGCCATGTTATTAGGAGATTTAACGTTTCGAGGTTATTTTGAAGATTTAAGATTATGATAAAATATTACGATAAAAGAAGAACACCCCGTTTTGTTGTCTCACAAAAGGATGTCTCAATTATAGCCTCTATTAGATGCCTCTATTAGAGTAAACAAGGTATCTATTAATTTCTGTCGTTTAATCACAACCTAGCCGCCGACAACAAACTCATTTCCTCATGTCACTGTGCGGTACCAATAGTCTACGGAATTACGTGCCGAACAGGTAGTGCCTCTAAATATGCTATTTCCGTAGCCGTATCATCTACACTGACATCATAATCATGTCATTGGAAACTACATAAACCAGATTCGTTTTATAAATCTATTGTCAAGCTCAATCCGTTATTACGAACCACGAAAAGTTTAAAACGTTGATTTTTAACAATACACAATAAGAGTGGAAACTCTGGTGCTGAGTTTTATTTGTTTATTGCTGCAACAGAGTTGTAGCTAGGCGGTTCCCCGAGAAAAATACTGCTAAATTATGGGATAGATTTTGAGGGTTACATTTGTGGGTTATAAGGTGCATCAATAGTACAATGGGATAAAAAGTTAATTAGGCACGGCACCGGCACACGTCGAGGGGCATTCATGACGATGTTGTAGCTCAGTGTAATTTACACGTTCTTGTTTCAAATGTTTGTTTTAATTATATTTCCAATCCCAAAAAAAGAAAAGAAATTGATCTCGCGATGTCATGTTAAAAATATGAAAAATGGTGGAAATATAATGTCGCAGTGTTCAGTAGGGCAGCCATGATGATTCCCACTAAAATTTGACGTCAAAGTAAATTTTAGACTGTTACCTGTTGAATGCTGTACGTCAGGAAAGTACCATTAATAATAAGTGGAAGCTATTGGCCTAACCAGCTCTTACTCTTACTTCAGGTGTCTAAAAAGAGAAACATGAGGCCAAATTAAGCTTAAGAGTAAAACTTAATATTTATACTTATTATTGTATTAATAACCTGATATCCCGACAAAAATAACATTCTAAAGATTTCTAGGATGGCAGATACATAGCTATGTCAGGATTCACCTGTTTCTTACACTGTAGTTACTTCTGGAGATCAAAAGTAGCTTTGCAACACTTGACAGAAAGGAACACGTTGCTAAGTATCAAGATAAAAATAAAGCTTTCGAGGCACCGGCTCATTTTACAGGTATTACAACTTCTAATGTAAAAAGCCATTTAGTGGGTAAACTTTAGATTGAAATCGATGTATTCAAAACACCTATGGCGTTAATCAGTCATAACACCGACACTTTCACGAGATGTCTACATGACTGATGGGATATTTTCTCTGCTCAGCGGAAAACGTCAGCAACTTCAAAAAACACTGACATTAAACTGTTTTGATTTGTTGTCTTGCTTGTTTCCTTTTTCAGATATAATTGTTGCCTAGCTACTTGTTTTATGTGCAAATAGAAATTCCTGTTAAAGATATGCAGACTTTTTGCTTCATTAATGAAACATATGGGATTAGTTTACTCGACCATCAACCTAAATGGGCCGATGTGTATGTTTTTTAGTTCTTTTACCTTATCTCGTTAAATTAATGAACAATGAAGCAATTGTAGCTCGCAGCCATACATGGCTTTTGTCATTAATAAGCTGCAATCTTTTCTCCAGCTCTTTCAATTTCAACCATTCTGTTACAATGAAGAGATTCTTCTCAATCATAGAAATACACAGTAGGCACCTCATCTGTCAACATACAGCAGTTCTGACAGAATGACCGGGCTGACATGTAAATATTTACCCTGGCACTACCACCTGACCACTTTGTGATTGAATTATTGCTATGGATGTGAGAAGAGTGTTAATCTTAGGGTTAAGGTAAATATTTACAATCAATACATATTGTATTACATTTACTGCCAAGATGTTTCCATCAAAGAGACTTAACACATTCAGGTGTTTCTTCCTCTTCGCATAAACCAAAACAAGCAATCAATCTGTTCGTCAAACGTTGAAAAGGGAGCACAGGGGTATCGTGGAATAGGTAATGGTTCAGACAACCAACATCTACCTGAACTATACATATATTTACGTAACAGATGTTATTATCAAAGAAGAGAGATCTTTACCATTATTTTGTTTGTTTGTTTCCTGCAACAACAAATCCTCCATAATTAAACGATGCACGACTGAACAATAGAATTGCTTGAGGAGCCCCATCGAGACGCAGAATGCCATTTAGTAGATCAGGGGTATATTGGTGGATGGAATATGACACGGTTTGTTGTCCACAGATCTGGTTGGGTTTTAGACTACATTACCACATAAAGCAATATTGCAGTTTTTCATTTCCATATTGCACATGTTCATCTTTAACGAACAATCGATCCATTACCAACCCCGAGTAATGTACTTGCCATGTGAGTTGTCAAACATCTAATTGGGAACTAATAAAAAGTCGTTCTAACAAGGTACTTTTCTTGTAAATATTTGTCCTGCCATTGCCATCTGACTACATTATGATGAAAGAGTTGCAGTGGATAAAACTGTTTTTTTAGAACGCCCAGAAGTTTATTATTACTACCATATTAGGGATGGCGTGAAGTTGGGAACATTTAAAATGAAACTCTATCACAAGAAGGTAGAACCACTACTTACATGTCACATGTGCATGTCTAGGTAAGAAAGATAGAGCTTTTTAGAATAATCCTTATTATTACTGATGTAGAATCCCGAGACGAACAAGAAGAAATGCCGATATAATATTGAGGCTCATCACACGCTGGAACTAAGGCTTACCACCAAAAACTTGATAGATCCTTCTGAAGAAAACTGCGGCTATGTACTTGATTTATAGACAAGAAGCTGCAGGAGCATCATCATCTCCTCCTGCTGCAGCAGTAAAACCTATAAAACTTAAGTAACAGCTTCCACACCATAGTGTACAACTACTCAACTGGTGCTCGGATGCATGTAAATGGGGTCCTAACTATGGAACTGCGGATGCATTATGGTTTGTTTTTTTCGATAGATGAAACATGCCTGGTCGCTTCACTTTTCGTCTTTACGATTCCGTTTCCTTCTGTCCTCTCAGTGAAAACGAGCGACATATTTTACTGATTGAGATACTCAGCTCATCGATTATTCGGAAAGACTTTCTGCACGATAGGTAGCACAGTACTGGCATTGGTATATGAAACAATCAATGTGTGAACCTAAAAGGATAAGATTAAAAGTAACAACTCAATCAAATCTTTTTTGTACAAACTTTCTACCTCTTTCTATTTCACCTCTGCTTATTAGACAGTCTCTGGTAAGGCATTACTGACTGTTTAAAGTTGTGACAATTATTTTAACCACTTAGATGATTCGAACCTTTTCAAGTTTTGTACTTGTGTAGTCCAGTTCAATTCACTACGTCTACACACATTGCATGTACAAGCTAACTGGGTGGGATTCTTGGTTTTAGTCAGAGAGGAAAAGTAGTTTACTTAGTTCTCAAGAGAACTGAATATCCTTCAAGAACTCAGGGAACACTTCGGAAATCTTGGCATATTCCATCAAATTTTTGCATCAAATATCTTGCAAAACATTACCGTTCCAGGTTCATAGAAATTTAAGGGCTTCAGTTGATTTTGTAATGGCTAAAGCATTTTCATTGTACTGCAACTTTCAATGTTGCGTAAAATTATGTCGAGAAATCTAAAAACAATAAAGAATAATCGAGAAATGCCAATACTGAAAGGAGAAGACTCATCACTTCCTCGGCTTTCTGTGTTCCTATTACACACGGTTGATAGACAGCACGTTAGAAAACAAGCTATTATAAAAATAACTTTTATGTACGAGCTTGGCTTCTTGGCTGACACTGACAACATTCTACAGATTTCCTATGTAGCAAGTGAATAACTGTGTACAAATTCATTTGTTTTATTACGCTACCTATGGCATCAACTCTTGCTGTGCAGGTAACCTACAATACGTGACAGACAGAAGCATTTTGTTGAATATCAAGCCAAACAAAAACATCCAAATTGGCTACTTTGCACGATTGAAGATCTTTAGTATGAAGCTGACTGAGAGGAAAATCCGACCTTACCTCTTGAATAAGAGTAACACCTGCGGTGTTAGTCAAGTGCAGTACCAATGCTATGTATTTAGTACCGTCACAACAAAATCTAATTAGTATCTGAAGAAACTAATATACGATAGATTCTTGAGTGCAAATAGCATGAGGTCGAATTAGGAAGGTGAAACCAGTCACTACAGTAAAATTATTCCTTTCAGTACCAAATCCAGATCGAACTGAGATGTCTCAGTGTGGCCTCCCAGTGTGTCTTATTTATCTCTTTCATGATAGCCTGCACTCAGCTTCCATGCTGCAATGAAGTTATGGAAGGACGCAGTCCTTTGTACTACCATATATGCAATTTACCCACTGCATTTCTCCAGCAGGAGCGCGCTTGTTTCACTGAAACTGTCGTTCAGTACTGAATTATATTGCAGCAAAACACGTTCTTTCTCCATATGTGAAGATCCCATAAGATATAAAATCCATAAAACCCACACAATAATTACTTGAAAGCCTTGTTAGAACAAATAAACAAATACATCTATCAGCTTTAAGCCTCTTAAGCTGACCTTTCTAGAGATTATCAGGAAACACGACTCAATGCTGCATGTATTTAGATAATTGCGAGTTCCAATAATGAAGCAAAGTCATTTAAAGAAGAGGCACATAACGAGGATTTGGCAACTTATTTGAAGATAATTAAAGTGCACGTTAATGGCAACACACTAGCAAGTTTGAAGCAAGTAATTAAACCTGATTTGAAAATGCTGTAAACATGTTAACTTTTTTATGTTTTTGTGCGATCCAAGGGAAGTCTCGGAAATTACATGGAAGCACAGTTATATATTTTAAACTAATGCTCAAGTGTAAAGTATCTCAATGCAATAGTCAATTTTCCGAGTAGTTGTTCTGTTAGTAGTATCATTGTTGCGAAAGTGTTTACATGGGTTCAGCGCGTGAAAAGTCCGAACTGTTCAGTACGCATTGAGATAAACAGATAAAATGAAATGCTACATATGTACAATTGTCAATAGTGTGTTTGCGAATTATGCACAAACAATCATGAAAAATATTATATAGATCTTACATACGCTTACAAACGCCTGTTTTGCCCCAATTGACACTTTCAATCAGTGGATAAGATTTCGATCTTTAACGCTGTCTTGACATTTAACAAGGTTTGGTTCTATCTGTAACCAGGTCACATTTCCTTGTTTGCTGAACTCTCTGCAGTATTAATATTAGCTGCTACTAAACTTAAGCTTTCATAAAACCCACAAAGTATATGCGACCTTATTGCTTGCAAAGTTTATTCAGCGTAAAGAGGAATACTTTCACTGCAGTCCTGCTGCTATGGTTTCAGAATGAACCTTCGATATTTCTCTGCCAGTGTAACTGGCTATTCACCACTGTATTGGTTATTGTACTTCCGATGAAGTTTGCAATCTTAAAACCGTATCTAGATTTCTATTTTGAAATCCGGATGCAAAAGCACAAAATTTGTGTACGTCAAAATAACTTACAAGAGAACGCGTCCGGAGAAAGGAGTTTTAAGATCCATTTAGAAGGTGGAAGAAATCTAGTGGAAAATGTTACTGTCACGTACTACTTTTCCTCCCATACTTTCATATCTTGACGGAAACATCAATTTTCAATTAGATTTCTCTTTGATGGTTTTGAAATAATTTTTCTTGAAATTCCTACAAAGCACGTCTGAAGGCGGAATAAGAGCTGGAGGCTGAGAAGAGACGTAATCTTGCACTTATTATTGATTGGTGTGAGTGGTCAGGACAATATCTTAATACTCCAGATGAACTAATGATCTATTCAAACTAGGAAATGCTTTCAGGACATGTGTCTAAATAAATAACGGTGAACAAGGCTTACATTAGTTCCGGCTAAACTGAAGCTGCATTATCAAGGAACATTTGTAAGCACCTCCTAAGTAATTAGTGACTCGTAAATAGAAATGATTATCTTGAGGCCTACTTACGACCACTTTATTAATGAGGCACATCTAAGCAGTAGTTACCTGTCACCATGCCTATTATTCTCCAGTGGGTGAGAACTACACCTAAATTAACTGGTGGTGAAGGGTGTTAACGTATCATCGCAACATTTGGAAACCTGAGTTGATTGTATGCAAATAGAATAGTTACTTGGTTTTTCAAGGCAAGCACAAATTATTGCAGTGACACTGGCGTAGTCACGTTGATAAAAAAAATGTAGAATAATGGTACAGGCTACATTGGCACAAAAGAATGCTAATTCTATCCACTTTATCTGGTCGATGTTTTGCTGCTGATGGAGTACTTTCTGTGTGGAGCTACAGTATTAATTAGGCTTTGTGATAAATGTTTGGTTTAATTCATTGGCTGTATAAATACATTTCATGCCAGGAGATTGCGTAAACAGATTACCTACAACACTTGATGATTAGAATGACTCCAGACATTCAAACATACTATTAACCTCGCCATTGCATGTAAAGCTTTGATGAGCTTTCGTGATATTTGCATGCTTGTCACACATTGCTTGTTAACCAGTAGTACTCTCAAGAGTCTTACTTCTACTATGATTCTCTTCACAATCGCATAGCGTTTAATGAACTGTGTCATGAAACTGGGATTAACTCAGGGAAACACAAGGAACTATGTTGCTTAAAATTACACTTAATGTCCACCTTCAACTGTACAACAGTCTGCATCTAATCCACTTACCACTATTTACATTTTTGCCAAGCAAGACCTTTATGTTACAAAGACACATGACGGTGTAGCTGTTTCGTTGGTCGACCATCTGCAGCACTTAGTATTGTCACTGGTAGTGATTGAATTAGCAATATTTCGAACTACGCTGTCATATTAAGATGTTTTAAACAATCAGTTGTTTTCCAAGCGTAGCCTCACATCAACGTCCTACATTCTACCAAAGGCCCATATGCCTGTCTACCTGTAACAGCCACAATCTGTGGAATTGTTAGCTTCACCACACGCACATAAAGTAGTTACTTGACGTGCGTATGGCTTTACTCACACCCTATGACTTCCCGATAGCAAAACATGACAGCAAGCAATTCGTAACGTCACGCCAGCAACTATTAGGTGAGATCTCCTCCTTAGTAATTCGCATCCATTAATTAGAAGTGATTGTTAGCGGATCCTCCTTATTTCCAATTATTAAGGAGATACACCTGTCAGTGAGAGGATTTATCGAGCTATTTCTGTTCTGTTGCGTGTAATGATGACTTCAGAAGCTGAAATTGCCTCTGCAGACCAGAGGATCTTTTGGGCACAAACCTTTCAGAACCAAGCTCTAAATAGATATAAATTTATGTGATGTAGATATAAATTATCATCACATTGTGATTAGCTTGATACTGACAGCTGAGACCACTGATTAAGAATGATTTCACACCAACAAAAGACGACTGCATTTTTTGCGTGTGATGATGGTTAGTTTCGACAGCAAAGTTCCTTTGTAGCTAAACTGAGATAACAATATCTCTCGTACAAAACAAAGCCATGATAATGAAAAATTTCATCAGTGTATATGGTCTCTATAAACAAAATTACCTCCACATTTCAAACAACGAGAAACAAATTATTAAGCTTAATTCAGTATCAATTTCCTAATAATTCCAACTGAGTGGGAGTTCTGGTGATTTCTTTTCATCAATTTCTTTTCATGTGAGGGCTCAATGGAGATTCACATAATAATACCACTACAAGTGTAATCTGAGAATTGTCTCGCGAAAGAATAACACTACAATCCTGGGGATAATAAGCAGAACTGTAGACGAGAAAATGTAAGTCAACCTCATTACAGTCTACTCACTTGCGCTTAAGTCCCCTGGGAGCAGTAGAGAATACAATGAATCATTACGCGAAGAAACCTTGGGTCTTTTATGCAGAACTTTGTTCAACTAAGGGTACAGGTGTTTCTTGAGCCCATTTGGCGCAACTGTTTCCAATGAGACCATCATGTCCCATCTTATTGATTCATTCAACGAAAAACATTCGTTGCAGATTACCTAACCGGAAGTAAATCCAATAAGATTCTTTGTATTGAGCAATATGCGGATCTTTTGTTATCAAAATTCAGGACCCGTTTATGATTTTTATCGTTTTTCGTACCATTAAGAAGACTGTTCCATCCTCAACAAAGAAATAAGACTTTCAAGATAACTAATCAATTGAATTTAATATAATTCAAAATGTTGAAGAACCATAAGGTGTCTCACAGCAGTCAAATAACTAACATTCTGTAATTAAGCTGTAGCTGTTTACACAGATGCCAACAAATTGAAAAACATGCATTTGCATCCAATTCAAGATCACGTATTACAGTTTGGATAATGTGTTCATGTATTGACCCAGTCGATACTGAGTTTTAAAAGTCGATCGAGTAATTATATTTTCCTGAGTTTAAATAAAAAACAGGATAATTGTTGGATTCTCTTAGTTTAATCGTCCTCTTGATAAAATGACTGCTTATTTCATTTAATTAATAGATTCGACACAAACGGATTGGAATTAATAATTAATTTCTTATTATCTTCTGGATATTTTAATTGCTATTAGGGCTGTCATTTGTCCCGCTTGAACCTCATGGAATGTAAGTAAACAGTTACACGGGAACAATATTGTTTTCAATTGATAGTATCGTTGTTTGCATTTTCACATATTATCTTTTTGAATCGCAAACACTTGTCCAAAGCATCCACAACGAACAGAAATGCATCTGTGTTGTAGATGAGATTAGGAAGGACTTTACCTGTAATTTCAGACCGCACCCAAGAGATATAGATCAAGCAATATCCCAGGCTTTATACAATTCTGAAACACCACTGTGAATATTGAAAGAATTAAACACCTGCTTATTTCACAGAGACAACGATTTTTGGTGCTTTGTTACATGAATGTTCAATATTTCATACCGAACTCCGGAAAGGCCACGGTAAAAACAATCCTACAAGATTCAATGTTTTCATCGTCTCAGTCCACGTTATTCCCTTTGGAATGAATTTCTACTTGTTACTTGCTCATTACTTTCCTTGCTCACGACTTGGTTATCTCCGGTCCACAAAAGTGAATGGAGACTGGATATCGTCGCTACTCTTAAATCGATGTCATAGGACAGTGTACACAGCAAGTTAATCACAACAGAATGCTACAGCAAAATATTCCCACAATTATTGAATAAATGACCAGCTTATCCAGGAAATGAATGATGGTATAAAGGTTTAACGGAGGATTGCAGAACACTGAGGTTAACGTGAACAATTGGGACTAGAAACTAACTAGAGAGTGAATAACTGTGAGCTTAAACGATGATAACAGCACACCTATTCAGTACTTAATTTACAACTGGGTCACTTTCTTTTGTTAAAAAGTGTCCATTATTTTTACAGAATGGACACTTGTATTGAAAAGTGTTCGTTATTTTTCTAATTAAATATTCATGAATTCATAGAAGTGAGCAGTCCAATTACAGACATGTTTGGCAGGAAAAAGTGACCATTATTTGTGTAAATTAAGATATTTAACATACTCAGAAGTGTCCATTATTTCATTCTTACTCGGGCTATGCCCTCGTAATAATTAAATAATAGACACTTCCTCGTACATTAAATACATCCTAACTGCACCCGTCACCTAAATACACCTGGACCACTAACTGACAAACATATTATGTAATCACAATCTCAACGTTTTTTCCAGACCTATATGACCTGTAAGACCTTCCTAAGAGGCAAGTGACAAGCGAAATCCATAATATTGTGATTACAAGTCCAAAAAGCTTCAACACTAAATGACGGATTACGTTTGTACATGAGATATTATGATTGGATGCAGTTTGCATGTTACTGGAAATAAGGCCTCGGAAACAGTTATCACCAAGTGTATACTGCCTCGTACATCTGCTGTCAAACATCCCACTGTAAAGTAGTACAATGTGCGGGAGTGCGACGTAGTTGATAGCCCATTATCACCCATTGTACATTGAAAGTTATGTCAATGTCGAAAATGGTTTCTCTTGTGCAACCAGGAAATTTTTCAAAGACATTCCTGAACGTTTTTCCTTCATTTGCTAACAGAGCATTGCGCATATATTTCAATTGTCACAGGTAAGACGCAATACATTTACTTCCGAACTTTACACACAGTGTGTCACACACCAACGGACCAAAATATGCCAGTGGCTGTTTTGTGTGGAGGCTTAGAAAATTTAATCTAAAATGGAAAAAAGCCTGTTTTGTAAGGAAGCTGTTGAAGTGATTGAGAAGGAGACTCTGCTGCTGGAATGTTATTGACTTTGTCTGTATGGTCCAAGAATACTGTTGACCCAATAACCTCTCGAGTGAGTTTTATTGAATTTCCTTTACCCCTCACTAATCTCAAAAATAGATTGAATCTTTCTCAGATGTATTCCTAATAACCATCTATAATAATGGTGCCCATTCTTCAGGCCATCGATATCCTTTGAGATGTCTAATGTAGTAGTACAGTAGTCAGCCATAGACTAATTACGTCTTTGACCATTTCGCCTTTACATGGGACTCGTTCATTAGGCAATCAAGTAATTAGGAATATGTTCCTTTCGCATGTGGTTGAAATATCAGTGATTATTATTATTATTGTTCCCATTGTTATGAACATATTACTCCACAAAATGAGCCATTTCATTGCCACATCCTAAAGTATCATAGATTTGCCATTAACGCGTTCAGTGTTGTGCTTCGTCCTAAAGAATAAGCATACATGTCATGCATATGATGGCTTAATTGAAAAAAGCCCAAAGCATACAGATGTACCCACAACCGTGCCGTTGCATGATATAATTTTAGTTTATAGGCAGCTTTGCATGCTTGTCACACAGTACTGTTTGCCTAGACTCTCCAGAGACTTAATATCAGCAGGGAACTTGCTGCAGACCGACAAAATTTGGTAAGCCGACCTAGGAAATGGCGAATGTTACCATATAGGTCCTTTTTAAAACTCCACTGTACCATTTTGTATCTGATTAAAACACAGATTGCCATTAAAAGTTTTCTAATTAATTATTTAAAACTCCAGTGAGTTCTAAAAATCATGCCGTATCCTTTATATGACAATAGAAAAATATAAAGTTATTGTATGCAATTGGGTAGGCGCTAGAATGTTAAACTTGATCCGATATATTAGTCTGCATGTGAAAAATCGGATATCGGGCCAAATTAATGAAATAAGCCGTATCACGTCATGGTTACATTTCTGCGAGATGAAAATTTTGACTTAAGTGGCTGTACTGGATAAGTATCCGTGGTAAATTCTAATTATTTAAAGTTGAAACGAAGAATAATCATCTGAGAGATCACTGAATAAAGTGATACAAGTGTAACTTTACATACCTGTACGGCTACCAGTAACCTAGGAAGACATGTCTTGCATGTTAAAACTACGACTGACTGGCACCTGCACATCAAGATTTTTCTTACGAAGAATTCGGATCAGAACCATCTCGTATCACTCATAATAAACATACTGATAGCCTGCTTTCCACAAAAAGGAAAGGTACAGATGAAAGTGCAGCCGTAAGTCAACAATATGGTTTTTATATGCAACCAGGAAGTTCAAACTTTCTGCTGCGGCAAAATGAATTATATAATGTACAAAAATGTTATGTATCTTTTGCCTCAAAGGAATAATACATCGTAGATGAAAATACATCACACCATATCTAATATCAACTTTAGATGTCATGTTCGGTTACACTGTAAATTCCTTATGGTTCATGAATGCTAAAACCATATGTAGTATAATATTTATATTTCAGCACACTGTTCCTCCTGTCAGCTCAAGTATGAAATTTACATTAGAGAACAGGATAAGGCTACATATATATGATGAATTGGCTTTCCACACCAGCAGGTCTCCATTTAATTTAGTATGGAGATTTGATGGACATAACATTCTCTTGGGCCTTTCAGCGTTATTTATTGGCCAGCAAATATCGCTTGCAACTGTGCCGTGGCACCTGATCCTGGGTTGAGGGAGAATTATGTGGATATTGCATGGATATCATTTTGATGAATACAACTATGTATGATTAAAAAGCACCTAAATGCAAGTTGAACGATACCATCTCTTCTGATCACCATCTGCAGTCTTGACATCTGTTTAAAATTAACAGTTCTTAACGTAATCAACAATTTTGCAAAAAGGAAATACCAGACCAAAGGCTTGAACAATTGATAACCAGACTACTTACGCAGACAAACACTTTTTCTGCATATTCTTTTCTGAATTGAAATATATACATACCTTCTGTCAAAAAATAACTAACAAGGTCCCAGTTATACAGAACGGACTAAATCCAAAAGTATCTAAATATATTTGAAGTGAGATTCGTGTTGTATTCCACATAAAATTACGAAGACCAAAGTGGTGCCAACCTTTCGTACGACAGTGAACGGAAAAGGTACTCGTGGTCTAACGGATAGGCTTTCGGTATCTATCTGATCGGGTGTGCAGCTGATCTACTGGGTTTATCTGGATGAAGCTGCAACACTATTGACTACAGCTTCTGAAGCACTGCTTTACATCATACATCACCTGCAGCATACAAGAGCTCTGACCGGCACATTCACATTTACACAATTGATGTCAGGGAACAAATGAAGACAGATTATCAGGTTGTGATAATTATCACTTACACAAAAGTCTTGAATCCAGAATACTGAATACAGTAATAAGGAATGATGAATGAAAATATAGTGGTTCTATTTGGTTTATTCAATGATTTGGAAATTACATAATTATACAAAGTACGTTAATTATCTGTATATTGGCATTCTCTGAATCATTTTATGTGCATTATTTATATGTTACTTTTCAAACAACGGGTTCGACGCAAAGTACAAAAAAATCATAGCACAATGTTTAATACACATGCACACATAAACAACTAAATGTCAAAACGTATCAGTGTAAAAGATTTACTTATTTGTTGTCCAGTGCTACAAAAATAAATGGATCAACAATTTCACAGGCAAATAACAATTCTTATGTTTTAATATTTCTAGTCACTTTTGTTGAACCAAATATCCTTTTAGCAGCTGTTTGTTGACAAACTGTTTCATTTGGTTCTATTTAACTTGTCTCACAATAACTATATGTATCGTCAAGTTTCGCCAAAAGACTCAATGAGTATAAAAATATCAATCCCAACAGTGTACGTCTAGGAAAAAATAACTTTGAGTTTTGAAAAAGTACTCTCTGTATTTTAATAAATACATATCCAAGACTGCCGGAGGATAATGAAGACCCATTTAGTAAAAGGCGATCTTTAAATAGATTCTGCGGAGAAGTAATAAATGGAATGCCATTAAGTAAACATTGATATTTTCATATGATGATACCAATTTGACATGCGAATTGTGCCAAGGCAATTACGAAATGATACTTGCAATGCTACCTAAATATGGCAATTATCGCAAAATTTTTAGAAGTAAATCAGGCAATATCATTACACTAACAAATATAAGGTTTGATTCTGTCACGTTCCTGACACTTTGACCTAATTTTTTCAGCCAATGAGGATCTCCCC
>JBCAUI010432061.1:0-14076 GCA_038406195.1 Haplosyllis anthogorgicola
GATTTATGGCTGTGTTTGTGTATAAGATACTATCCAGTAGACATATGTAAGTTGGAATATAAATATGGAATATATATTGATTTACTTTAGATCTACCTATGTAATATGAATATGGATTACCTGTGCATGTGTGCGTGCGTGCGTGCGTCATATTCTTTAAATCAGCACAGGTCCCACGGACCTATTTTTTACTGATCTAATTACCCTTCCCGAAGCGGAGGTTTCTGTGATCATTATGCAGTTGCATGCTATAATCCTTAAGATCCATGAATATCATTTTGACACGGTCCTGTTCATTACGTTTCAGAGCGAAGACGATACAGAAGTCATGTATGTTGACGGAACAGATGATGAACGAAAAGGTGAAATATATTTGTCTTGGGCAAACCTTTTTTTGGGCGAACTAAAAGCAATTGACGAACTGATTTCTGATCACCAAATTAGTTTTTTGGACTAATTTTACCCTGTTTTGGGTGAACACACTGTCATCCACGAACTGTTTGTGTTGCACAGTGGTTAGTTCGTTCAAATCAATTTACTGCGTACATGATTATAGCGAAAAATATTTATTTGTGAATAATTAAAGAAGTAAAGTATACGTATGCGATAGTTCCTGTCCTGTTGGGCCAGACACGTTAAAAACAGAACTACACAGGCAGTGGTGTCAGAATAAATCTACAGTGCCGCCCAAACTTCAAAAGTTGCCACCCATGTAAGGTGGCTGGAAATTTTGAATAACTTGCCATGGATATTTCTTTCAAAGTGCCGTCCAAATTGGTAAAAGTTGCCTCACATTGGGCGGTGGGCGGCACTTTTTCACACCTGATATAGGTATTTGCCTGCAACACGTATATTTTAGGTGACGAGGAAACAAAATCATACGGATTAAGAAACACTGCGTCGAGAGCAGCAAGCCTGGCGGAAAGACGTAACAGCATGCCCGAAGTATCCGTGTCGCTGAAGGTGAGATTTGTACATTCTCATTGGTGGATCTAAGGGGGCGCCTGCGGCATGTGTCCCCTCCAACAGCCCAAATTTCTTTCATTTCCATTGAGTTTCGTGAGAGAAAATCAAATGGTGTCCTCTCCAGTGGCTTAAAGGTGCCATGGCGCCCCCTTGAACAAGAAATCCTGGATTCGCCTCTGATTGTGGAGTTATTGTAGACCAAAAAATGTTTTTCTTAAATTCGGTTTGACTAGCTCGCGGTAACACATATGTTAATCAACTGCATTGTAGGCCAAAAGGAAGTCGAAGGTAATTTTAATATGTGGTGTAGGGGATTAAGTTGATTATAATCAAATTATGGAGAGAAATGGAGATTGTTTGATATAATCAACCGTATAAGAGTCATTATTGTGATTTATTCAATTGTATCGCTTTGTTTGTATTAGGTATTGTTTGTATTAGGTATATTTGACTATGCCAAGTTGTTTGGAGAAGGGTTGTGGTCATGCAGCCGAGTTTTAATATTCCCAGGCTTCGGTAATCTAAGTAATTCTTTTCATGATCTGCAAAGGGGGGAGGGGAATGGTTGCCCATGCACAGGAGGGTCACTCAAATATGCATCTGATTGTAATGAATTTACTTTGCTGTTGTATTTGCAGATGTTGACACCAGAATCGGTGCGCAGAATATCTAAAGGCATAAAGGAAGGCTCAAGTAGTGATGTTTCAAACGATGGTGACATGCCACTTCATAGTAAAATAGCAGCTAAAATCAAAGCAGAAAGTTTGGCAAGAAGCGCTGTAGGAGGATCAGGTACGAGTAATTTGACAGGTTTTTAATGTAGACATGCTTATGCT
The DNA here is from genome assembly GCA_038406195.1 of Haplosyllis anthogorgicola. NCBI lineage: Eukaryota > Metazoa > Annelida > Polychaeta > Phyllodocida > Syllidae > Haplosyllis > Haplosyllis anthogorgicola. The sequence goes on from JBCAUI010432061.1 coordinate 1,803, forward strand.
TTTATATCTATGGCTTGAGTGACATTTCTTACCTTTTGTCTTCCTTATGATGAGTTCAGCAAAACTGACTTTCTAGTAAGATTCGTAATAACACATTTCACTTGACAACTTTCCTTGCCAAACCAAAGATAATGAAAACATTTTAGAGTTGATATTCTTTGGCGAAGACTTGTAACGGATACATTTAAAGAATGTTGTCGCATCGGCAGACATGCCAACTCTCACGCATTCAGCGTGAGTCTCACGCTTTTGGGACTCTGGCACTATGAAAACATTAACCTTCAATTGAAGTGTTTCATTCTTGTCTAAAACCATCATTAATAAAAAATTAATGATAATTTTTTGGTCTAAAGTACTGTAATTAACTAAAGCAGTATTTCTCATGCATTCCCGCCACCCAAATGCGTGAGATCTTACGCATTTTAACTCTCATAGGTTGGCATCTCTGCATCAGTGTCACAGTTCTGCTGAATGGAAGCAGTGAGTTTTAATTGGACACCGACATTTTCATTTCATACGTCACTGCATGATGTAACTTCTTACGTTATCGTTTGGAAATGTTTGGGTCTAATGTTTTTGGTTCATTTGGCATAATTGCCAAAGAGCCTAGAATCATGAATTGTCCGTCGTCTGTCGTTGTCATCATCGTCGTTGTTGTCGTCTGTGCACAGCTGTCCTGAGCACACTACTGATCATAGAGACTTCATATTTTACACACATAAGCACCTATGCCCTATCTCAAAGCCTAGCAAAGATTATGTTGCTGTGACCATTATTCTCAAATTGGCAACCATATTTGTTTTTTTCTTTGAACCTTTCTCCTGGAGATGCAGTTGATGATACAAACTTCATATTTGGTGGCCTTGTGCATCTATATACCCTCCTTATTTCCTGTAAAAATTATATTGATGGCACCTATATTTGCAGTTTGGCAGCCATATTTATGTTTTTTCATAGGTCACTTATTTGGAATTTGAACTTAGACACTTCATTTGTTTTTCATGTGATATCTTAGTTTTATGATAATGCCAAATGAGCTCAGGTCCATCTGGACCTATTTTTATAATAAGTTATCCCATTGTAACCAACTGAATACAAATACAATGTTTATTTCATTTGTATTATGTCCCATTTTCAGTCCGACTTCGGTCTCGATCCAAAAGCTTAGCCAATAGTGCAAGCTGTAGTACGCCTGCCACCTCGAGCAAAGGTATTATTTGTTAGTGCATGTCCCCTCTTCTCTATGCACCATCACATTAAGCCTTTGGCAAAACGTTTTGCGAACTTGCTGGAAAAGGAAATTTTCTCAAGAATTGCCATATAGGGTGAAGCAGAAAACACAGGAAGAAAATTCCCTTATAATACTTACATTACAGAGTCTTTGAACAGAGTGTTAGATCCCAGCAAGCGGTACATATGTTTAAATTGGTAAAAAAAGGGAGAGACATGCGCACAATTTGGGCATATTTCAGATGTTTCAGCAAGTTCACATCTTAAGTGTCTGTGGTCTACGGTGTATACTGTTAAATTGTGAAATAATTGGGAATGTCTTAATCTTGTACATTTCACGTGGAATCATCTGTCTTCGATTGTACTGTCTGACCCTTATCCTGACCTAGGGTTTTATACTTAGCAGTTAAATACCCCTGAAGTTCTACTCAACTTGTTTAGAAATACTTGCCTCCCATACTCTGGATGAAAGTTATGCACCTTTTCCAAGATCACATTTCTCTGAAATATAAGCACATAGGTCGTTGCACTTAACTTTACGGTAAAAGATAAATTTAGTTATTGTATGTAACTATCTTTTATCAAGAGAATGAAAGGGTGGGTGTGGGATATCATTGCTCCCTTATGACCATTCATTCATATTACTTGAATGAATGCAGAGAATAGAAAAGTTGTGATGCACATGTAGCCTTTTTCACAAACCGTTGTTTAATGTACAATGCACTTCATAGCTAAGACTGTTCGTATTTTTATTTGTTGGATAATTTTGTATTGAGGGGTCGATAAAAAACAAACAGAAAAAAAACCCCACCTTTACTTAGTATTTTCCTACCAGTTAACCGACTGGTTGGGGTTCAGTTTTATTTTTTTACAATTCTTATAATTAATTTCGAGAGTGGCGGAAAACATAATTCAGCAAATAAATAAGTCTGACTTGACATGGACACAGTACATAACTGCTGTTAAACAAAGATTATGTATTTTATTTATTTTGGAACTGTGATTATAACTGGTGAGGCGGTGTGTTGTAATTATAAATTGCTGTAATTATTTTTTTCGTGTGAAAAAAAAGACTTTTAAATTCAGTGTCAATGATTCTCAACATTCTTTGCTTTTAGGTCCCATAAAGTGTCCGAAGTGTAAGAGATTGTACAGAACGAAGGAAAGTTGTGATAGGCACGTGGCGACTTGTACGTTTGAGGTAAGAAGATATTGGCGCTGTGCTTTTATTGATTAGTCTACAAACATGAAAAACCCAGGGGGGTCTTTAACAAAAACAACGAGCAAGGAGTGCCCAGTTGTTCACAAAATTGTGACCAGTTGTTCATGACACAAAATTTTGATTTCACAAAGATTTAGGAAGAGTACCAGTCTAAATAAATAAACTCACCTTGTTTGGGTGTTATTCCTGAAAAAAACCCCAGTTGTTCCTCCCAAAGAGCAGGTCCTACTGTTCACATCGCTTTGTGAAATCAAAAAAATTGTTTGTTCACCCAAACAAGTCTTGTTCACCATGAACAAGCTGTTTGACACTTTCGTTAAAGACCCCCCAGGTGACTTTATGTAATGTTTCTATCCAATACTGCAGAATGTAGAATCGCAAAGCAAACTTTTTAAAACCTTAATAGGTTTATTATATCTGTTTGTTGCACCTGAGTTTTCAAGTTGTTTGTGAATCGTAATTTAGTATCAATTAACACATTGATATGTGCTCATGATACACTTGCAACTTACACTGCATGCAAAGGTACACTTGTATATTAAAACATTAACTACCCCACAGAACATGTATGGTCTGCCCTTGTGCATTACAGTAAGTATATTGACCAGCAGTTTGATTGTTCTTTACCGTTGTTTATTTAAACTTGCTTTGTTGCTGTTGGTGTAATCAGTTAAATTGTATGTGCGTATATTGCTATCTTACATTATTGGAAGTCAGACACCTATCACGATATTTATGCAGTGAAGAATGACCTGGGAAATCTCAGACCATCTAGTAGTGGAACAAAATTTACCCTATTTCCAAATCCAATTCTTCTCGAAGTCATTCTTAGAATCTGTTTCAGTTTCATGTTAACCAGAAATGGGTGTCCTGTCAAAAGTATATTTTTCTAAAAGAAACACCCATTGAATGATTCGAAGTTTGTGGCCCTAATCATGGAAATACGTTATATCCAGTGAGATGTGCAGATTTGAAAACATGGAATAGCAAGGCATTATCAGTGCGAGTATGTTCACACCATTCCACAGGTTAGCGACAGTGATGAAGAAGATGAAGAAAACAGCGGAGACGAGCCAAGTCCGAGGGTGCTGAGACGGTTACGTCAGAGGCACCTCTCAAGATCACCGAGCACCGAGCCCGAAAAAGTCCGAACCACAAGGTCGTCATCGGTGGATTCAACGTCAAAATCTCCTGCCCGACCTAAAAGATTCACACGAACCTCCCTGCCAAGCCCGACCAAATCAGATGCCCAAGGTAAGATTTTGTTTTATGTACAAAGACACCATGGTGATGACTCCAAATATTTTGCAAGCAATCCAGTTTAAAAGTTATCAGTTTGAGGCTGTGCTGAAGGTTAGGTATTAAATTAAATGCTGCCTCAATGTTACTGTATGCAATTACCAGTACAAAATGTTTCTACCATTTTAAAAGTGGTGGTAATACTGATCAACAAAATTTTAGATGAAACTATTCAGTTATTATGAAGCACTATAAATGCTAGCTTAAAAAACATAATTAAGTTAACGAGAGATGTGCGTAATTTACAGCATCACAAAAAGAACCTGAGGTGAAGCCAAGTAAACCAGAAACAACCACATCTGTTGAACAAAGTGAACCCAAAGATACCACAAGTGATTCTGATGGAAAGCATCCCAAACGCAGATCGGCAATCCTGTGTGAGCGGTTAACAAAAGATTATGCTGCAGAGTATGGACCGGATGAATTGAATGATTCGGGACAGAATTTTGAGGCCCCTGAGGATGACGCGCAGTCTGTCAGCTCCATGGACGTTGAGGAGACGGAAAGGCCACGAACTGAGAAAGGTAGAAATATGTTATGCACAGACGTCAGTTAAAGAGTTCCAGTTGGTTTGCTGTTCTTTTTGCATGTTACAATTTGATGCAATGATTGCCACACAAAGTAGGAGTATGCGAAAGTCTAAATTAGGCTGTAAGTGCAAGGATGAAAAGAATGTGTTTGCTATTTGTGCTTTTAACAATTGACTTAGCAGCAATCAGACTTTTTACTTCAGATGGAAGTTTGCTTGTGATTATAGGTGAAAAGGAGAAATTGGCAGAAACTCCTGTGAAACAAGAAAAAATAGAGAGGCCAACACCGTCAGAGTCCCAAGTATTGGTATAATCTATGATTCTTCTTAGTTTCACCAGGAACGTACTAAAATTAATACACTTCTTTCCACATGTGTAGTTCTGTCTTGCAATTAAATTAATCAACAAGATGCAATTTTCAGCAGTAAAATTGAGATACCATTGTAATTATTTACTCATTTTGTCCTTCAGCCTGAAGATGCTCCGACGAAAAAACAAGAAGCAAAAGATGAGTCTGATGATGATTGTATGATAGTTAATGTTGAACCGCCAGATCCCTCATCACCTCCGAAATCTGTAAGTTAGATCGTTTTCGCCTTGAGAATAATTCAGTGGGAATTACTCGATTGCTTCTAGAAGTCAGTTGTTTTTACTCATAAATAATGCAAAAAAGCTTTAAAAAACCCATAAAAATGTACAAGTGTAATTGTCGTTTAAATCAAACATTGCCGTGTTTGTAGCTGATAAAATCCACAACCAAATATAAAATGCTGTACGTTTTTGTTGCAGAAACAGAAGCGAGTCAAGATTGTGTCGGTTGGCCCGGATGGACAGTGCCATGAATTAGCAAAGGCACACATACCACAAGGTGAGAACGCGTTAAACTGCACATGTAATATGAAAAGAGTTTAGTCATTGTGAATATTTGGTCTTGGTCTTGCTTTCGTCCACACGAGGTTTTCATTTGTTTTAACAGGAAAGATAGCAGATGTCATGAAAGCACTGAAATCAGCCCACATGTCCAAAGTGGATTCGTGCGATAAGCTGCAGGAACTGGCAGAGAACATTTTAGAGAAAACCAAGCAAGATGCAGAAACCAAATCTGCCGATGACGGCACTTATAACCTAGATGTAAGAAAAACTTTATTTACAATGAAACAAATATACACTTCCTTGCCATGTGCATGAATGTGTATTTCTAGTTTTGTAAACAAATTCATGGTACATTGGGTGATGCGCATTTTGCATTTAAACTATTATGTTCAAAATGAAACGTGTAAATTTCATCGTAATTTAGGACATCAAGGAGGGTATCAGGGTGTCAATAGAGAAGAATCCAGTGACGACAGCGATAACAGTATTACCAGTGCAAGAATCTACTGATACGTGTACGACTGTCACAATTGGATCAGCTATTATATCTCCGAAAGAACCACCCACCACAACAGTCGTAGCTGCAGCTGCAATTACGACTACTCAGAGCACCAGGCAAGTGTAAAATTGTGTATGAAATAACTTGATTGATTCCCCATGTTAATATGTGTGTGTGCATATAAAATTAATGCCTTTGTTTGGATAACTGTTATTCATTGGAAGTCGCTAAATTGGTACAGTCTTGTTACCTTAGAACAGTGCTCAGGAGACAACGTGAATAAGCATCCGTCCTTATAGTATATCCATGTATGCGTGATCATGTGTTTTCTAGTGCAAAACATATCCAGATTCCTGTAAAGCGACTCGGGACTCAACGCTGAACCATCTACAGTGGACATCGTGTGAAGAGAACGCCCTATGAAGGGAAATATTTCCTCATACGAACGTTCTTTTTTGGCAGAAAGGGATTTCCTTCTATATATTTTAACTGTGTGAAGAGAATGTCCGTCTCATACGAATAAACTGACTTGTCCGACAAGGCGTTCTCTTCACGCGATGTCTACAGTATTGAGGTAACAGTGACGAAATGATACGGTTATACCGATGTATTGGACACAAGATTGTTAACTATGTACACGAATATCCATTTTGTAGTGTAAAAGAGGTGCCAACGCCCCCTCTCGTGGTCAAATCTCTGCCGAGAGTCCTCAAGTCTCCCACGGTTGTTCTCAATAAAGTTCCGGTGACAACAGGATCTGCAAAGGTAGCAGACTTGGTATGTACACACTGATTCTGACTTTCCAATTATGGGTCTGTGATATGGGGAAAATATTGTGAACGCCTTCATTTTCAAGATGAAATTCACTTTTAAAGTTTTTAATGTAATCATTAACTTGCAGCTTGCTGAGAAGTCTGGACCACCCAAGACACAAGCTGTACACAAGAACATTCCAGTACAAAAGGTGTCGCCACGAGTCGTAACTGTGTCACCACAGCAGAAGTTAACCCAGGGGGTTCCGCCGAGATCACAGAGTGTGCCGCAACAGGGTGTACCACCAATACAACCACAAGGTGTCCAGCCAATACAGCCGAATTTACAGCAGTTGGCGCCAAGTGTTCCGCAGATTTCGTCGCCAGGATTTCAGGTTGTTCCAGGAGTCAGTGTGGTTTCATCGGCAATTGGTTTTCCAGGTTAGTAGTACTAGTGTATTCAATGACTTCAGAATTAGGTTTGATTCCCTCACTGCAATTTTTGCCTACATGTCTTACAGCTGCCTTTAGCCTCTGTTAACAGCTTTTTGCCTTCTTCCGCTTACAAAAATTAATCTCCTGGGCATGCTTTTCATATAATTTAACATGCAGTCTTGATTTAGTGATTAGTCAATTAAGTTGCCGTATTCCCTCTATGGCACCAGGTGCCAAGACCAATTGAAAATCTAGAAATATCAAATTTAAGGTGCACCAGTATTTGGTTTCACCTTAACTCACTTACCTTTATTTAACATAGATCAACCCCATAAAAATTCCATTGGAACAACAATTTTTGCTTATGTACGTCACCAAAGATTCATTTAATTATTTTCTTACAAAAAAGGGGTACCATAAGAAGAGGGGTGTCATCTTTAGAGGGAATACGGATGTATGATCATGTATGTTGCTCACATATGCATGGGGCATATGATATCATCAGTCAGCGGTCAAATTGAGTAATGAGTTAGTCTGCGTTAAGTATGTTCGTGTGCGCATGCTTATGTGTACTTGCTTTTAAATGCATTTATTGTAGACAGGATGGAAGGTTGTGATGAAAAAACAGATTCAGAGGGCCTCACCAGGGAAAGTGAATCCCTTACAGCCAAACAAGAAACGAATAATGAAAGTAAACCCGAAACGGTCTATACTTTGAGAGAAAAGAGACATAAATTTAAAGATTATCTGACGTTGTCGAAACATGGCACAACCAAAAAAGATCCCCCTAAACCTGGGAATACAAAAGAAAAAGTATCTAAGAAAAGTGGTGAGATGGGCGCACCTAAAGCTAGTAATAGCGAAAGTAACCCCAAGGAGAACGCTGGAATGGTAGCACAAGAATGTGAACAAACAGAAACAACTTTGGCCAAAAATCAAAACAAAATAAAAAATAAAGAAAATATAAAAGATGGTCAGGTCCACGTTAAATTACTACCATCCAACTTTGGTAGCGATGACAGTTCTGACGAGAAAACTAGAAAATTGCCAAAAAGTAGTGTAAGAATATTGAAAACCTGGTTGTTTGAACACAAACATAAGGCGTTTCCTACTGAACAAGAGAAGATCCAACTAAGTGAAGTAACGCGTCTGGCAGTGCGGCAGGTGAACGATTGGTTTGTCAATGCGCGAAGGCGAATACTGCCACAGTTCATACGGAAGGAAGGAAGGCATTACAAAGAGTACTTGGCGAACTGTTCACCTCATGCTGCGACCCAAATTGGCCATGGAGATCATGGGTATGCAACGACTGATAACTGGTTGAATATGAAAATAGAAAATCCAGCAGAAGGGGAATTGGAAAGTGATGATAATGATGAAACTGCAGACATGGAAGAAGGTGAAGACCCTAAGGACGATGAAATAGTTGTCATGTTGAAGGATGATGGTAGGAATCACACCAAACAAACGATTGCTGTGACGAGTGCTGTGCATTCGACTGTGTCTTGTGTGAATAGTCTGGTGTCCGCGCTATTTCCTCTTCATGTGATATTCCATTCTTTCTTCCGAGCCTACTGGTTCCTACACATGCTTTCACGTGTAGCCTCGTGTGTTGTTGTCAACTTTACAATGACTTCATTTTAGGTGCAGGTTATGCCTTACATTTTATAGTAATTGAAACATCTCGTTCACTTATACGTGTACATAATGTTTTGTGTTAAAACTGAATGCCTTTGTTGGTGCAATGACATTCAGAGTCTTCATGAATTTATATTCGAAACACAATACAGTAGTAGATAAATAGATCTTAAGATGAACTATGTTTTCAAATGGGAGACCACAGTTACAGTGCCAGTGTTGTGTATTTCAGGAGGTACTACAGTGGTGTACTCTGGTGGGCAGATTATGCAACAACAGCCCCAGGTCGTGGTTCAGCAGATCCTGCAAGGACCAGTCGTGCAACACCAGGTAAATACTGTAGTAGAATCTGTCTTGAGTGGTGCCTGTCGTGGACAACATGTCTTTTACGGCAGTATTTAATATTCATCTGTCTTGGATGGCATTTCTGCATATTAGGACGTTCTAAGCATAACAAATCGGTGCCAAGCAAGACAGTACTGTAGGTGTTTGTGTGAATTAGATTGTGAAATCTTTAATTTTGCACTCACATTCTAGTCCCAGGACAAAATTAGCCTGACTTACCTCCTGATTGGAATGTACATATTTGTCAGCAGATTGAGATTGAAGCCTTTTGAATTCTAAGGTCAAAATCCGAAATTAAAAAGTACATCTAAAGTTAGATAAAAAAATGTACTGAACAAAAAAAGGAGGTTAGTATAATTTATCTTGATTCTCCTTTCCATGCATTGATCTTTATGAGTGTACATTGTTATTTTGCAGCACATTTTAATGCCTAGTGTGCATCAGCCCCAAATACAACAACAGATACAAGCAAACGTCCAACAACAAAATGTACAAACTCAATTGACCCAGTTAAACAGGCTGAACCAATCACAAATGGTGCTTCAAGGCTCCAGTGGAACCGTTAGTGTCCTTGGGCAAACCGCTGCTGGTCAGGTAAGTTACATTTGTTACTGAAAATATGTGAAAACACACAAAAAAAATGTATACTGTGTTGATGTACACGGTGAAACGCCTGTGATTTCAAATATAGCACCCTCGTCCCTAAATCAGTAACATGTGGGTTAAGCTCCCCCCACCCCCCACACTCCCCCTCTCGCCCACCACTGGGTAGATCTGCCAAGCCATGGACACAGGTGGCCTGCTGGCAGGTTAAGGTCTACGCTGGCATGATGGGCTACTTTATTTTGTTTTAAACTAATTTATTTCATTATGTTAAAGGTTATACTGCAAGACGCATCTTCAGCCAATCAGATAGCTGGGCAACCGATACTACCCGCGACACCGCAGCCAGTGACACCAGCACAACAAATTTTAACAATAGATCCTGCAACACAGCAAATTGTACAGGCTCGTGTCCAACCAAGTCAACCAGTGGTGCAGGCACAACCGCAACAGCTCATGACAGTGGATCAGGCGGGGAATCTAATGGCTGTACCGTCACCCAATCTGGGCATGGTTGCCTCAAATGCAGGTGTACAGGGCATTGCAGGATTAATGCCGGGTGTTCAGGTGTTGTCGAGTGGGGGACAAGTCATTCAGCAAGTGGGAAGCTTACAGCAGCAACCGGTAGCGTCACCTGTTGTGCAGCAAGGAACGGTTGTGGCACAACTACAGAGTCAGCCACCGCAAGCAGCAACGCCAGTTTTGCAACAGCCACAACAGCAGCAGCAACAACAATGTATTGCACCCCAAAGACAAATTGCACAGCAACCTACTCCTTGTCAAACTCCGGGAGTTCCAAGTTCAAATGTTGGAGTCTTTGACCAGTTAGCTGCCACTGAATTAATGAAATCCATGGTACAAGGGCGCAATACGACATGCACTGTTACCACTAGTTCCAACTTGTCCGCTCCACAACCACAATTTCAGTTAGGTCATTCGCAAGGACATCCGCCAAGGGACAGGCCTAACATATTCGAACATGCGGAACAGTTACTACATCCACAAAAGGTGCAAGTGACCCCACAACCAATTACAAGCCTTGGATCAGTGAAAATTATACCACAGTCACCACTTGCGAAAGCAGCACTGCAATCAAGCCCGGTGGTTTCACTTCAAAGATTAAAGCCCATAGTTGCTAGTCCATTAAAGATTAACGACATAGGTGGAAATATTGGAACTGTAAATGTACAGAAATTGCCCCTACAAAATCAAGCGTCACAAATGAGTAGCCAAGTCACGTCGTTAGCCGCTCAAAATGTGCCGTTTATTCCTGGTGCCACATCTTGTGGACAACAAAAGAAATCTTTAACGGACAAAGATTTGAAGGAACAACTATTATCGGGAAGTCCGAAGAAAGGTCAGATCTTAGGTCCGGTGCTGAAGAAGCTGACGCATGCTGAAATGATGCAGTTGCTGACATCGAAGGTTGAGTCGTCACAATCACCCTCAGGTAGGTAGAAACTATCAGGAATGTTTGGTATTTCACTGCGTGCCAAGACATTTGTTGCACATTTTATTATCAATAAGTAAGTTGTTCCATCGAACCAATTTAACAAGGATAATTCCATATATTATTTTTCTCCGGGTATTCTGTGGCTCTCATTGGTTCATACAAATCACATGGTAACAAAATATCACTGAATATTATTGAAATTTGAGTGCAGAAATATTTGTGTTACAAATATCAGAGTATATTTTGAATTTTCAGGGGGTTCCCTATGATATCATAATGTTGACCAACTTATCTGCATCTTGACCAACTTATCTGCATATTTGTATTACAAATATTTCTTAAATTAAGAAAAATAATATAAAAAATATTGACAGTTTGAGTGTCTGAATATTCACTGGTAGCATCCAAGGAAAATATTCTGATATTTGCCTCGGAGCACCTGTAGTGCACCTCGGCAAATATCAGAATATTTTCCTTGGATGCTACCAGTGAATATTCGGACACAAAACTGTCAATATCTGACATATATTTGAAGCGAAATTTTCAATTGAATAAAATGGGATGTGGAAAAGTAGTGGTCAATGTGGGGTAACGGGGAAGTTATGAATAATCAGAGATAGTGATGTATCCGAGATCTAATTGCTCAGGGATAGGTGTAATTATTTTGAGAGAAAATTGTTATTCAATGGAACCATGAATCACCGAAAAAGCGTGAATAAATTTTGTGATTTTAGTCGCTTTGCATGATTGTACGTTTTTTCCTCGCAGGACCCATGATGTCTGCAAGTAAGCTGATAAGTGCTATTCCCGGTGCTACCATGGTAACGCCGTCTGTGGGCGCACCCGTTACTACGTCACTGACGTCAGCCAATAGTAACGTTCCACGAGCAGCAGGATCCACGGAGCGGGGCGATTCAAAGTTTTTGTCACAGGTACAATATTTAGAACGAATTAAAAACGACTCTTCCATAGTTTTTGGGCAGACAAATACGTAAGTAGACAATAAATGGTGCGGCCATTCTTCTTGGGACCAGTCCACTGGCATTCCTATCTTGGACATGGGATGACTCGACCTTAGATTATTTAATCATCTTATTGCAGCAGAACTTAATTGTTTGCTCCTAAAGTTGATCAAAATGAATAATACGGTAGAACTTGTCTCGAGTGGTGCCTGTCTTGGGCAACATTTAGTCTTTAACGGTTGTTTTATTGTTGCCTGAATCCTTTATATTGACGTCTGCTTTAAATGTCTCGAGCGGCATTACTATGCTTGACGACATTCATTAGGGTGCTGCTCAAGACAAGTTTTACTGTCAGCGTTCCCACCACTCCTGGAAAACCTGGAAAAATGACACTAGGTTTTCCAGTCCTGGAAAAGTACTGGAATTTGACAAT
>JBCAUI010432172.1:0-27497 GCA_038406195.1 Haplosyllis anthogorgicola
TTTTTTTCCGATCGCCGCACTTTGAAAATCCTGACCATGCAATGTAATCCAAATGATTAAAAAAAATAAGCCTTACCTCAAGTGAGCGCCTATTTGACAGTGATAACGTGAAACTTTATATCTCCTATTTAACATAGGTCCTGATGGAACTGAACCTCGACGTGCAGTCTGTTTATTTGCTATTTTATGTCTTGATCTACATGCAGATCTGGTGTCCGTTCCACATGTTGAAATTTTCGGAGGGGGGGGGGGGCGTATCTGTATCTGGCAGATCTGGAAAATGTTCAGAATGGCCTGAAACTATAGATCTGGTGTCATTTCCACAAGGTGTACTTCAACTTCGATCACCCTTAGCTCAAAATGCTAAATCTGGATGAACATTAGGGGTATATTTGTCAAATTTTCGTTGACGGGGTGGTATCCAGAAAATGTTCAGAATGGCCTGAAACATGTAGATCTGGTATCAGTTCCTCAGGGGGGGGGGGTGTCATAACCACCGGATACCACCCTGATTATTGTGTTTGAAGTAATGTCTGGTAAAAGACAGGTTAAATATTTAGGCAATGGTCACCAAAGTGCCTACCTTAGCAGCTATCTTAGGACTTACTCCGGGCACCATATACTCTAGAAGTAAAATCCCAGCGGATACCACCCTGATTACCCTGTGTGATTGCTTTAAAAATTTGCATAGCAAACAAAAAAGACGGAACAAGTAACTTTATTAATAAATGATTCTTAATTTATTAACATTAATTCTATTGTTTTTATTTTTATACAAATTTAATAATAATAATAATAATAATAATCATGATGATGATGATGATAATTGCTTTTCGTCGTTACAATCGGTTAATTTCACGGTTTTCTTGATACGGTTTATTTGTACAAATGGTTTATATCGCTGCGCAGTTCAAGAAACCAAGAGTTCATAGCTCTTAAGTACAAACGTGTTTACGTAGTAAACACTCCCACATAGTAAACTTGATAATCTAAGTTTTTCCTAATTCTTTCCCTTGCTAAATTAGGCAGATTTTGGCAGATTAGGCAGGGAATTTATACTATTTTCAGTACAATAACCAACAGTGGTCCATGACTAATTTCAGGTTCAGTACTGGATGTAAATGGCCAGCTTAGTTGAGCAACCCAGGAGCTGAGCTTGAACACATTTACTGCAAGTAGTTAAGAATACAACGAATATTTTTCGTTTACAATGGTAATATGTTTCTGTTTGTACTAATGAGGAGGTGTGGTACATAAATACGTTTAAGCCTGGAAGTTACTATTTCTTGGTTTTGTGAAATGCACGGTAAAACGCAACACGCAGTGCGTTTCATACAGTTCCTCAAATTCATTACAATCAATACTAATTCAATTGACTAACCTAATGTAATTTATTAATTGCGATTAATAAATTGAAATAGGCTGATTAGTTGGTGTTACCAATCTATGACAGGTTACTTATTGAACGCCATGCATTCCCATTCAAAATTATGTGCCAATTTACCAGACTGCAGTGTTCTGATTTTCTTAATCTACTGTTTGAAAAACCTCATTTTAGCAAAAATTATACAATTGTGGAAAACGTCAAATATTAATCCACAGTAAAGCAAAGTTACAAATTGTTTCATACATTTGGCAAATAAATAAGTAACAAAATCCATCTCAGCAAACATGACACCGCAGATAATTCGGCTGACGTAAAACCTGGTGATTTCTTCTTTAGTATTTTCTTCGCTTAACATCTAAAATTTACTACACTTTAAAAGCGTACACATATTTGGACGAAAAATGTGCAACTTTACCTTACTGTTATTAGCTACTGTTTCCTCTGTCATACAATATTAAAATGCTGCAACGTTTCGTAACGTACTGAGGTTGCAATCATCATTGTAAAAACATACCGAGTTGCAATTCATCATTAACACATTAGGTTGCAATCTTTATTGTTTTACTACAGGGTTTGCAATCATCATTTATATACAAATCTATTTATTTATATTTGGCCATAGCAGTATATATATATATATAACAATCTTAGAGACATAGAATGAAATCACACATTTCTAGTGGCACATTGTATGGCAAATAAGTTGGATTCGAGTCGTAACACACCAACGTTCAAAGTATGTTCCTGTGGCTCAAAATAAATGAAAAAATAAATCATATTTTATTTCTTAAGAACATTTTGAAATCTTCAATTGTAATTCCACAACAGTAACATCCCCCAAGAACTGTCTCATTTCGTTCTGTCTCTGAACAAAAAGTTACTCATTTGCATATTTAATGTAGCAGCCTTCCTGCTGTAGAAAAAAAACAAAACAAAAATCTTTCACACAAAATCATCACTAATAAAATATCTATCTCCATGGCTACTATTGGAAGTTACCAAGTAACCGGGTAATTAATAGTAACATTGCTCATCTAGTGTATCAAAGCTGCTGTACATTCTACATTGTTGTACAAAAAATGATTATTTTGACATCCAAACAACTTCTTACATAACACAATTTATTAGTCTATCACGCTTTGCGTTGATAGACTACTGTAGAAGGCAAGGTGGTTTCGCTATGGAGTAAAAACAGGGCATACAGACCCCCCCCCTCCCCCAAAGTGGCAGGTGAGGCAACCCGACCTTGGACTATGCTGGCACAACCCAATGCAGGCGTACAGGCCCCCCCCCCAAACTGAGGTGGGGTGCAGACGGACCCCCCACCACGTGGTAGGCCACGTGATAGACTATTTACCCGGCTTTTCCGGGTAATTCCTCTCGTTATGTATTTCCTCACTGCACCATTTACACTTTTACCAGTAAGTTTCTATCATTAAGTTAAATAAACTGAAAGCAAAGATGTGTGGGATTACAGAGTGTTGCAGCCAACCAAAAGCGGACCTAAGTTATTACTAAAGCTTCAGACACCTTGGCTCTTAGAGCATTTTGTTGATTTGATATATTTACTCTGCTACTGCTGCTGAACTGTCAGAAGAAAGTGATGCAAACGTTGTTTATACTAAATCACATGAAGTTGTAATAAACACTGAAATGGTACATCAATCATAATTAACAGACCACACATGCGCATTTTGATATGCTTAATATTTATACCCCGTATTGTGTACAAAGCACTTTATTCTCTTATTCACTGGCATCGTTATAATTATACGAGAAACGTTTAAACTGACTTGTCAATAATTCTCTTGGATGTAAAATGGAACTTTACAGTACGAACTGTATTTTACATTCGATGAACAACTGTCACGTATTTGCAGTCTTTTCGACAACTCTGCTTGAAACGTTTCACTTCATTTGCGCAGGTAACAATATGTGGCTGGACGACATGTTTTTATGAAATGGGACGAAATTTGCTACAATTTTAAAAATCCAGGGCTTTCACGGGACGTGGTGCTTTAGGTTTGTTCTCTGAAGAGAAATAACGGTAGCAGATACAGGATTTGACACTGGGTGCAGTGTGCACCTCCTGTGGGCGGCCCAGGGTCTGCCATGCACACGTTTTGTGAACATTTGACAACGTGAAAGACAATTTTCTCTCATACTGCAAACTGTATTACGATTCAGTGTGAATATTTGGACTCTATTCGTGAAAACATTTACTTCTCGCTTTGCCTTTTTTTGCAGAAGAAGTTTAAAAATCACTTATTCGCATGACGTGATATACAAGTGTTATACAAAATGTTTTATCTGATACGCTGTATTAAATGATAACAAAACCCTGGTTTTATAATTCATCCATGGTTTCATTTGACAAAATATAATAGTAATAATTATGATATCAAAGCT
This sequence comes from Haplosyllis anthogorgicola, assembly GCA_038406195.1. Taxonomy (NCBI): domain Eukaryota; kingdom Metazoa; phylum Annelida; class Polychaeta; order Phyllodocida; family Syllidae; genus Haplosyllis; species Haplosyllis anthogorgicola. The sequence continues at coordinate 3,797 of JBCAUI010432172.1, forward strand.
ATGGTTATCTCTAGATACCATGCATTTAATGAAAATAAAACCATGGTTTTATCTTATAGCAAACCACAATTTCATTTAAAACCCCATTTAGAGCACCAGTTTTAATCTCTACATTATTTAACTTGTATGTACACAGTTTATATGGTAATACGCCGTCGGTTTTATGTGCCTTCGGTTCATTAAATGGTTAAAATGGTTTTTAGTATTAAACTTGTTGTGCACCTTTACAAAATATTCAGTATTATGTTTTGCTATTTTTACAGTTTTACTACTAATACTGATGATCACTCTTATAAAACGTATGTACATAAAATAACAATAATACATTGAACTTTGTGTTGAATTGCGCACATTTCAAAAACACATTCAAACATATAAATCAGTTTACCTCCATTTAAAAAGAAAATGGAACACGTTTATTTCACTTGGCGCAATATTTTATACCGTTTCTTCAGTTATCGATGACAAATGCAAAGAGCAAAAACGTTACATTAGGGAAACTGTTATCTTTGCTTTTTTAACGTTTTGCAAAAAGGAACGGAATTTTACACAGTGCAGAAAGCATGTTGAAACTACAGTGATACAGTGAAGTACAACATTTTACAGTCTGCACATGTGTTTCTATGATATTTGATTTTATTCTGTATGTTAACAGCCTTGCACCATCTTGTTAATTTTTTTCTAACCTGAAATTTAATTTTAACGAGTTATTATTTGGGATAACAGAGCAACATGGCCGAATGGACCAAGGTGCATGTTGTGAGCTGAAAGTGTTTGAATCTCACGGCACCCCTTTTAAGACAAAATGGAGGCATCTGTAGTTTCACGAAGCAGAAAGTTATTGCCTCACTGTGTTATTACGAAAGTCCAACTACACAAAGAAAAATATAATTTGGCATAAAATAAGTTTGAAGCGCTGCTCGATGTGTCAACCTTGAGTAACATATAATTGTAATCTGTTACGTAAGAAAACAAAACGCAAGCTCAACACCACTTCCAGCATTATATACATTACATACAACTAAAAGCAACACATTTCGCTTTATACCCTCTAAAAAACTGTACATTATATAATAAAATAAACAATTTTCTGACTTCTTTTGAAATTTAAAACATACTTTCATTATGGTTTTGTTTCTCTGGATTCAAATTAACAGTCACTATTAACCAACAGTCACTAAAAATTTCATCCCAATAAGTTTATAATTCATTCTGGAATTACTGCTATGGATTTTGGTAGGTAGGTTGGTTATGTTCTCTATCAGCCTGTTCTCTATACTGGTTGTATGGAAACCCCTGGGTTAGGTTGGTTAGGTTGTTCCACAACCCGTCCTGTGGTCGGCTGTTCTGTGTGTACTGGAACCCCTGGGTAATTCAGTGTGCATTGTTGATTGCATTTCGAGACTCGTTCTGCTGCCTCGACTCTCCCTCCGCTGTGGCACTGTTTACAACTTCAATCCATCTGGAACAAACAAATTGGACAATTACTGAATGCATAGTTTGAAAGTTGGACCTCTTCTGTGGACTACTGAGTTTTCTATAAATTTATGATTTCAGCAGTGGTGGGATTTGAACCAACCCAGGTTTGCAGAAGATCCTGGAGGGTTTTTTTTTTGGTAGGACATTTGGGAGACGATTGCAATAGTTACCCCACTGCAAACTCAGTTAGTGGTAGAAGCGTTTGAACAAAAAACGACAAACAACGACAAAAATAAGCCTTTAAACATAACAGCGGTTGATTCTTACATCTAAATCTTATTAATTAATTAATTATGTGCGAGTCAGCAACAGACGCAGCATGAAGTAGAATCTGGTGATTGCACAATACTTACTTTATTATTTACAATGTATTTCATGACGTAGAACCTGGTGATTACGTGTACGTGTTTAGTGAGGCTTGTCGACTAAAGATTCGACTGTTGTGTGCATTACACGCAGCACTACCAATCACTTCTATCCATCTGAGGACACCACACAATAAAACCATCCACCAGATAGAGTAACATTTAAAACCATCCACCAGAGGGTGTTAGATTAAGGAGGGAAAGAAAAGATTAGTTGATTAAGATTGAATTATAACGTCACGTCATGCTGTGTTTCATCTCGATTAGCAACACACAAGGCGAAATTATTGAGAAGAATCAATGAACCTGTACACAACAAGCTTAACTTGATCACAATTTACAGTTATATTAGAAAAAAAATTTACACAGGTATAATTAGTAATGTACATTGATAGTTTCAATGTTTGCGATGAAAGACGATATACATTACACCAAATTGAATGCAAAATGGGTCGCGAGTGCATTTGACGGAGTATTCCTGACGGTCCATAGTTAAGGTATCGCTGTCAGTGTATGTTAATGTTACACTAAAATGCTTCCGCATCAGGAAATTAACAATAAATAGTAACACTGTGCAAAATCATGGATTTTCTCATCAGAAGTTCGGCACTCGGTTAAACAATGGCACAAGCAGTTCAAATCAGTTAAAAAATGTTTCTCACCTGCTGAATGTGTACTCGCTCTCTGCACGGAAGAAATAGACGTGATTCTTGAACTGGAGTTTAAAAACGTAATCCTTGTGGATGTTATCCGTGTCTGCTGGCGTCGTCACCGAGTAACCGAGCAACGGTAAACTAGCCAATGGGAAGTCATCCTGTACGAGAAATACATAAAAAAATCGTAAGTATTAACTTGAAAATTCAATCGGCAAAAGCGTGAAATTAGGACATGGAAACAAGGGTGTGAGTAATATTATGAATACAATATCAAATATGCATGTACCTGGAAGGTTTTGTAGAAGAACAAGCAGAAGTTGGTGAAGACGACCCACAGTTTCTGCCATCCATTGCTGTTCTTAAACTTTCGCAGCAGGTAGCCGCTCAACTGGTTCTGTAATACAAATCTAGATATTATAACACATGATTTAACTGTCACTTTACATCCATGTTAACCATTTTAATGCGTCATAACACGTTCTAGTTTGCTCAGTTTACTAAAGTTTGTTTTTATTTTTGCATGAACTAGAGAGTACCAGTCCATGTATATGGTTGTACAAAGTTTAATGTGGTTAAAATACGTGTATTTTACCTGTACGGCGTTACTATGATCCTTCATACTGACGGACGTGTTTCGGTGCCAACACACATGCATGGTTGTGTTCGCACGGTGCTGGATCTGTTTCTCTGGTGTTGGCGGAGTCTTCTCCTGGTCGTACGAATCCTCCAGGTTATCTGATGAACCTGTAGGTTGTGTGTGACATGCAATACTTCTACACATGTGTTTGTATCAATACAGCTGTGTTGGCACAGTGCACGTCCATGATTATTAGTGTAAGCATTTGGGTCTAAGTAAATTAACCGATTTCAATAAGTTAAATTTTCACTGGTTTGAACTATGTAAAAACGTCCCGCTGTGTACTCACTGTTAGATTTGAGCGACGGATACTGTATCTTGTCGTCCCCTCGATCCTTGGCACGTTGAATTGCAAATTGTAAATCTTCCAGCCACTTGTCCTTTTCCTCAGCACAACTGAAACACAAAATAAGGGTAAAAGTTCATTTTACTGATATAATTCTAGTCAAAGAGGAATGGCAGAAACGCGAAATGCCCATAAATTTGCCTTTGGGGTAAAATCTTCTGAAAAACTTATAATTCACAAATGACCTGAATTGCTTCAGTTTACGGATAGTTACTACAGATACAACACATAATACAATAATATTTGAAGTTTCAAAGGAGTATGCACTTCATAGCATTTGGCAATTTTTATGTGATAGCAGAGTGGAGTGGTCACTGTAATGAACCATCACTTCGCTCGGAGCAACAGATACAATAAATAATAACTAACCTGGCCGCTACGGGGAGACACCTGTTTCCTCCGTATATTGTAAAACTATTGGGTACGGCATCTGTCTCTTCAACCTACACATTAAGTAGTATTCACAAATACATAAAATTATAAATAAACTGTTCATACGACATATATTCTTTATCGTCTCAGTGCTTTGATGCATAACAGCATGACTTTACTGTATTACTCCTTTTGTGAAAATATACTGCAAGCTGCGCTTGTGGACTGAGGGCTGATTTAAGCTTATTTATAGAGTAATATGTACAGCTGTACGTACCACCATGCCCCTGAGTGGAAGCTGTCCGTGAACTTTAAACTGTAACGATGGCGTCGCCGTCCGACTAGCGTACACAAGGTTGTCCGAAAACTGCAAATAACCGATTCATTGTTATATGAAAGTTCTCGTGTAATAAACAACAATATGCCCTTAATTACAATGGTACATCTACTCATTATAGACTCTTATTATTACGATTGCAAATGAAAAATTCATCCGTTTTATTTGCTGTTTGGGCAGGCAGTGAAGTGATAGCTTTATCAGCAATAAGTCTATTTCTGGTTGCAGTATTTAAATTTTCAATTCTGAAATCGTTTTAACTCACCAAGAAGAACATCCTCTGCTGGTAACCCTTCTTAGAAAGTTTCTGTAAACAACCTTCCCGAATAAACTCTCTATTCGCCTGAACCAGTGAATCTATTCCGACCAGGTCCCGCTGTAACTCTATCAACTTCTGTAGATTCTCCTACAAAATGATACATGGGTTACCGTAGGTGCGTCTAATGACTTACGACTTTACAATTAATGGCTTATCTGTCAAAATACGGGGTTTTTTAGGTGGTCATTACCCTTCAAGATGATAAGTCACACCAACGTTGTTCTAACCTTTAACAACCAATGTCGCCCGAAAAGAGCAATGTCTTCAGTGCACGAGCTTTTGAACTTATGTTATCGCGGAAAGTACTGTACTTACGAGAGATCTCATAGTGTTGCTGAACGCGTTAGTAGTTTCTTGTATCTTCTGCAGTGACATCAAGCAGTTCGCATGGTCGACGTGCTCAGGGGTGTAGTGGTTTAATAATCCTATAAACATAATGTAAACTGTCAAGAGGGCTTCATGGGTTCAGTCGGTTTACTGGGTAAAATGTTAACCGTATTGTTGCAAAAGTATCAGCTGTTTTACAATCATATGCAAAAGTGTGAAACTAAATAATACGTAGATCGCAAAACCCTGTCCAGTATAAGTTTATTGCAGAATAGTCCCTGTAAGAGGGTGTTTAGCAGACAGATTGTACTTACGCTCTAGTATAAGTTTGTAGTGAAGCAGTCTCTGCGCTGGTTTGAGGAGGAACGTGTTTAGCGGTAGATAACAGACTTTCTGTGACTCGAACTCCTTTAGGACCTGTTCAAACCGCTTGTTTCTTCGTGTCGCCGACTCCAACTCACTCACGATCTCCTCGTGGTGTTCTATGTAGTTACGATACAACTGAAAAACAAATGAAAACAATTAATAGCCTGTTCACGTTACACGTTTTGTCTCCATACCTGTACCTGTACGATCAACGTAGTGTGGTCTTTAACCACATATTTAGGTCTGAAAAATAGGTTTCGTGAGGAGGTAATTCAATGCAACCGAGTCACTCGGCGATCTGCTAATTCACAACTAGCAACGGTTATTTACCTTTACCTTTCTTTAATAAGGTCACCTACCTGTAGCACCTTCATATTGTTGAGCATGACATCGCCTATTTTCTGATAGTCTCCGTTGAGATGTGCATTAGATTTTCCCTCCCTGCAAAATAAGCACGGAGACATCAGACACTTGGTTTGAAATAAAATGTGTGTATGCAGCATGAAAACGATTCATGGCCAGGTCTACTCCACAAAGGAATGAAACATTTTCACATTTAAAGTACACAAACTAAAATTTTTTCAAAGACACAAAATGTGTATATCTAAATGAGTACATTGTTTTACATCACACTGTTTTACCATCACACTTCAAAGGAAAAACTAAAATCCCTAAGTCTTAAATTTGAGATAAATTAATATTACCACATGGCCAGTCTCTGCTCTATCTCCTTCAGGAAGGAACAGTGGAACTCGTAGATCGGATCGAGATTAGCGAACAACAGGTTCACCAGATGTTCTGGCATTACGTCTTCCTTTGTTACTACGTTACGGAACCACTGAAAAAGCAAGCACACACAAAATGATCAGTAGCAAGGGATCAAAATCAGTCACAATCTTTTCAGATATCAACAAAATCTGCTTTCAATTTAGACACTCATTCTTTCTGATTTTACAGTTTACAAATGAAGGAAGTTACAAAGGTGATGTATGCATAAAGCCTTGCATCAATCACGTACACACTTACCACAGTTATAACTTCCAGGTCTTTCTTGTAGGTGCGTTCAGTCATCAGTAACTCTTTAGCGATGTAGTATGCCTTGTCGGCGGGGAAGCGCTTTCGTCTCGTCTCTTCCTCCGAATCGTCCGTACCACGAGACGACGTGATGGAACAACTGGACGTCAAGGTGGTGGCTCCTCCTGACGTCGTGCTGCGTGACGCAAACATGCGTGCTTCATCGCGCTTTTCCTGCGATAAATAAACAATAAGATAACCTCAAGCCGTCCACCTCTCCTAGCCTCCAAGTAGCTGGATTACAGGAGCACGCCACCATTTTGTCCAACTAAAATACTTAATTTTGTGCAACACGTGTGGTGCACTTGTGTGTTTGTTCACATTATTACCTTAATTACTCTCATGGGAACCCTCTCCCTCTGTAGGTGTGTGGCAGGTGGTGGGTACTCCTCACCCCCTACCTCGTATGGTATAGGGGGCGGTGGGGGCGGCAACTGTTCCTCTTCTTCGATCGCTGAAAATACAAACAAACCACTGGCTTATAACCCATTCCTAAAGTGTGTTTGACCTAAAATGTTGTAGCATATTTCAACTATCAGTTATAAAATTACTATTGTACTCGAAAAAGTTACGGTACTTGCCTCTGGGGCACGGTAAGTAGTTACCTACCTGAGGTCTGTATATTAGAAGCCATAAGTTCTGCATAACTAGGCGGTTGATAACCCTGAGATGATGGTATTTGTGGCGCACCAGGCTGTTGATCCTTTAGGTTCGGACTTGATACACGTTCCCTGAAAAATGCACGACAAACGGTTGAAATGCAGCAAAAAGGGTATGTGCATGCATTTATTTGTGTTTGATAAATAGTTACATGATAAACGTTTAAACCACGTTTTATTTTGTTTACGTTTCTGGGCGATAAATATTGACATAGAGACAAGTGGATATTAAAGAGTCATGAGTGATTTATATGTATCAATGTGTCCACAGTTATTCGTATGGAATGTTTGTGTGTTTACGTTATGAATACACAATGAAGTGATGTAACGTAACATCAGCCTCTGTACGGGTTGACGAACATTACATCATGTACAGCAAACAAATTCAATGTAAAACAAATTACCGAAACTTCAACCCACACAAGTTTCTAATAAGCCAAGGGAATATTTTACAGTCACTTACCAAGTTATTTTTAGGGGGAGGGGTTTGAGATTTCATTGCATTAACCAGTGTCTGGTATCTGAACACTTTTTCGCGAAATATGAGAATACATTGTATGGATATATTAAGCAGACAATCAGACAACCCTTAGCTGACCTTAATTTTTCTTCCCAATTTACCCACTAAATCTTCGAACTTTGCAGTGACCTACTTAGGGACCTTGATACTGACCTAATTCTTCTCATCTGTTCTTCTCGTGATATGTAGACCTGCTCTGGTATATTGTCCATCTCGGCACTGCGGACGATGTGGGTGGCCTCGACATCCTCGGGCTGCTGGTGGGCCGAGAAGACCGGGGCCGACATCTTGCGGTCCTTACTGGACAACATGAACTGAGTTGGGTCGATTCTAGTAGCGCGGGGAGATCTGCAAAAAAGAAAAAAATTAAATGTAATGTGTTTTTATTGCATTGGCAAGCATCAAGATCCAAAACTATTGAAACATTCCCGCTGAATTATGTTTAACAAGTCACCATTAATATAACCTTTTTTTAAACTGGGAGGTCCAAACCTGATCTAACGTTACAAAATATGTGTACATTTTTGCGTGGCTTTGCATGTCACTTATCTGGTCGATAATTGCAGGTGGCGCCGCAATAATTCAAGTAGATGTTGATATGGTTTGAACATCTGAAGTGACGACAGCAATCCTCACTTAGTCTATTCTTTGATAAATACAACGTACCTGTCTCTTGGCGAGTGATCTCGATGGCCTCCGCGGGGTGATCTCTGATCTCCATACAGTCCGACTGTAGACATCGCCAGTACCAGCGGATGAGGAGGGTGCGGTACGGGACGAGGTGGGTGAGGTGCGGGACGAGATGGGTCGAGTCGATGTATTGTACAGCGTGGGCGATGGAGGTGAGTTGGTGTCGTTTTTCCGGGGCGAAGTGGGTGACGTAGCATTCCGTGAATTACGCGCCGTGGACGAATCGGGTGACGTTGCCGAGGTCGAGTTGTACACAACATCAGACAAGTTGAGTAGACGAGCCCATTTGGCGGCGCGAGCCGAAGAGGGTGACATCGTTGATGTTGAATCACACACATCGTTGACCGCGTTGTAAACGTCGTTAGCCGAGGTGTACAGGTTGTCGGACGAGTGGTAGACAGAGCCGGGTTTAGAAGGATAAAAGTAGAGTGTGAGTGAACATGAATTACCGCACGAGACCCGATCTAACCGAGGCTCACTCTTACTGGATCTACCTCCCAGACGTGATGCCCTTGTTGACCTTCTGAGTGACCTTACTGGACTCAGATTGTTGTTTCTGTCTTGCAAGTAATTTCCCTTTAACAAGGTGAACTCTTGATTGAGATTTTCCAAACTTTTTCTGGTTCTTGGAGAGACCGGAGGCTTGTGAACAATGTTAGTTGTGACTTTAGTTATGGTTTTTGAGTATGGTGGCGTGTTTTGGTCCTGAGGGGCTGTCTTTTGATTCTGGGATAGAGTAAAACTCCTAGGGGAGGTGACCCTTTCAGGAGATCGGGTTACCCTACCACGCTGCGCGGGCGTCTCTACACTCTGAGGGGGACTTTGAATATTTTGATCCTCCCGTTGAAATGTCCTCGCAGGGGAGCGGGCTTTATGAGGTGATTGAGTTTCCCTACTTTGCTTAGGTGTCCCTGGACTCTGAGGAGGTGTATTTTGGTCTTGGTGTTGGTATGCCTTTGTAGGGGAGGCGACTGATTCTAGGCGTGATGTAACACTACTACCCTGGTGGGTTGTGCTTTCTGCTATTGGAAAGGGTTCTCTTTCCTGGAATGAACTATCTCTTTGCTGGTTAACACTTTTACCCTGCTGAGGTAAGGGTTGTGCTCCCTTGGGAAAGGTGGGTGTGCTCCAACTACTCTGAAGCGGTGTGTTTTGGGTCTTTTGATTCAGGGATAGGTACGCACCCCTGGGTAAGGCGACTCTACGCCTAGGCTCGTGCTCTAGCTCTTCGAGCTCGATTTGGCTCCGTCGGGGGAGAGGTTCTGGTCCCTTGGGAAAAGTGATTCTGTGCTGGGTTGAGCTTTTACTACTGTGAAAGGATGCGTTTTGTTCGTACTGGGGTGAGTTTTCCTCAACTGGAGGAATGTTCTCAATCTGTTCCGGCTGGTACGAACCCCTGCTGGGAAGGTTTATTTTGTAATGGAATAAGGGCTCTGCCTGCTCGGGTGCCTCTTCAACCTGGGATAGCGTTGCCCCTTTAGGTAAGGTGATTCTGTTCTGGAATTGTATATTCTCCCTAAGCTGGGGTGGGTTTAGGGCCTGGGTGGAGGTGTCTTGTTCCTCTTGGGGTAAGGAAACACCCTTTACACCCTTAGGTAAGGCGATGTTACAGTGGGATGGTGTTTCCCTATGAAGGGGTGTGCTTTCACCCTGGGGTAGATTTGCACCCCTTAGAAAGCTAATATTATAGTGGGACGTATTTTCCTTCTGAGGGGATGTGTTTTCGCCCAGGGGTAGGTTTGCACCCTTTGGTAAGCTGACCCTGCTGGTCTGGAGGGATGCGTTTTGCCCCCACGTGGATTTTCTTTCAGTACGAGGGGGTGTGTTTTCAACCTGATCGGGTAAGGGATCTACACCCTTGGGTAAGGTGGACCTAGGCTTCACCACAACTCGAATGCCCTGCTGGGATGGTTCTTCGCCCTGGTAAGGTGGTGTTTCCTCCTGAAGGGGTGTGTTTTGAGCCTGGGATAGGTTAGCACCCCTGGGTAAATTTACTGTTTGATGGGATGTAACTCTACGGGCCTGGGGAGGGGTGTTCTGAGTGTGGTGGGGTGTGTTTTGATCTTGCTGGAATGTTTTGGAGCTCTGGTTGGGTAGGGGGTCTACACCCTTGGGTAAGGTGAGTCTACGTGGTGGAGGGGGTGGCGTTTTAGAGGAGGTTTTAGTATATTGTAGTCGAGGTGGATTGTCTTGAAAAGTGTAAAATCTCATCTTCAGCCTCGGAGGACTCGACATTGTTAAAATCAACAGTTACTCGGTCACTATTCATTACATCTTCGTTTCCATGCAATAATATATTAGCGAGGTTAGGCTTCACGTTTTACATTTATGTAAAAAACACCCAGCTTTAATTGTGCCTTTAGTAAAGGCTTTACTTTTAAAATAAATTGTAAATAAATATTGTAAGCCTGAATTAGCCTGATTTTTACTAGTATTTACAGTTCTCGGGTACTACCTGCCACTAAAACATGAAACTTAATCAGGCTGTAAATCCGTTGTCATTAAATTAGATTTGTTATTCCGTTATTTCTTTATTCCGACATTAAACGTTTCGTTAAGACACCAGTCACTTCATCAAACCCTTTGACGATGACAAATACCTTTCAACGAAGCCCACATTCAAATTGGAGCGCACTTTTTGCAAGCTTTGTTAGGTATTGTGAATTCTTTGATGGTGAAAAGATGTGAAAATAACGTAAAGGTTCAAATGGTGATGCCACAGCGCAATGCCGTTCTCTGCAGAAAATTATCCAGTAACAGGTCACAAGAAATACATTAAACGCTCCAGAAATCCAACATGTGAATGATCACAAAACAATGTACTTTCCTCCTTCAAGCCTTGTATCTCCTTGAACAGCCCTGATTGTATTCCTTTTTGAGGTTAAGCGGCCTGAGCTACTGTTATTATTATTGTGGTTGTTGTTATTATGTATGATTGTGGTATGAAGGTAGCATTATGTACATAAGTTCCCACACAATAATTCCTTATTTCAATAAGACTGTCACTCAATCTATGTACATGAGCGCCCACAGCTACTCACGATGAACACACGGTAATTCCTTGCTTAAATAGACTGTTAATCTTACGAGAGGCGCCCATAGGTTTACAATGTACGCATCGATCCTTGCGGCATCCACAACTAATCACTAAACAAACATTTTCACGCAGTAAAATTAGTTATTTAAAATGAACCAAAGAAAGGCACCCACAGGTTTTCATCATTTACGTACAACCTTTGAAGAGACCACAACTACTCAAGGTATAGTCCCACACAATAATTCTTATTTCAAACAAGTCTGTCAAATAAGAATGTTGCCCACAGTAACTCGACTGACACAAACAATACTTCCAAGTAGCTCCTGGGCAAATATTTGAATATTTGAATCCTAGAAGTCTTATTCTCCCACGAATGAGAACAATCTAAATCTCCGCATCAAATAAAAATGTTTCGGTTTCAAACTTTAAAACTATGAACACACAAGATTATCTGTTGCACTAATCTTCACAGTTGAATTACCACCTCTTGAGCGATGGTTCTTTTTCAGGTAGATTTTACATACTATTTGTACGCGAAGCGAGACCAGTACATAAATTTATAATAATCCAAACAAACTGAATAACAATGGCGAGGTTAAATTACACAGCTTTCGTTCAAATACGTGCAGTTTTTAAAATAGGCCACACTTTACCTGCAATAAAAAATCAAGAAAATATGAATTGGTGAAATTACTGGATTCTGTGTCAGCAAACTGAGATTTTTGACGGCAAATTTGCTGCCGAGGTAGATCAAAGTGTTTTCACCATTCACGTGTTTTTCACATGTGTTAAGTGACTTATAAACGTGTAACTTGACCTCGCTGTAACATACTCCTTTGTATAGGAAACGAGACGAAAATATTAATAACGTTATAACCAAAACAAACTGAGCAACAATAACAACTTGTGTAGATTTTTCACCTGGGAGAATCGGACCCTTTTTACGGATGTAACTAGAGTGTAACGAACTGCATCAAATTCACATCATAACACATTGTGTGATGTTATTCCACGAATATCATGCGTACCAACTACCTCCTGCACACCAGATGTTCACTTACAATCAGAATTAAAACTCTAGAATGGATTTTAATTCGATAGTGCAGTTACGTAGACCTCAACACGGATCTCAAAGAACGAAAACTTCGAACCATATTAGGCACTTTTAAAATCAGGTACCATTGAGACAGGATGGCCTGCCTTCTCAATTCTGACACAAGTCCAGGAGACCGTCTCCTGTATTTCTGTATCACAAGTAGTCAATGTTACCTATCAACAGTTTCTGCCAGGTTTTGCACAATAAACGTTTATCACAGCGCAGCCTTTAGAGGCAACCCGGTACATACACAAGCAGAATACCTTATGTTTCTGTCTGTTCGGGACTTTTTGGCTGTAATATCTCCCTCCACACAGTATATAATATTTACATATGTGCAAACACACCAGTTCCTACACACTGTACACTACCTGTACATGTACTGTACACAAAGAGCTGCTGGTCATAAACACTGACTTTTAATTCATATTAACGAGTTTAATTCGCAGAGTTTTTATTAACTATTCCCTAGAAATGACAAAGTTGCGGTGATTTCGTAAAATTAAAATTGATTGCACTTTTCCCGCATTATTTTAGCATTCATCACCATCATACTTCATGTATCACTTATGCAGAGCTGAAACCCCACACATGGTCAGCAGCCAAATCTGTTCTAAGGTTCACTGGTACCAATTTTACATCTTGGTGTTGCGAGACTGGTATATAGCCTGACTTTGGGCGGTCACCAATACACTTCGGAGGTTCACATTACAGGGCGACCTGAATAACATGATGTGACGTAAAGACCTGTAACTGAACATCACTAGCACAAAAAAAGTGTCAACATGGACACAAAACTGCACGTGTTTAAAGTTGAAGTAGTATCCACCTGAATGTGCTCAGGTTCAACAAACAAAGTGTCTTGGTGTTAAAATACAAAAGTCTATGTGTCAAGTTATCGCCACACTTTTTCTAGTGTGACTGCACAGCATGCACAGCACTCGAAAGTGTTGAATATCAGGCACCCTCGCTGACACTCGGGCACCTGATAATCAACACTTTTTCGTGGTATATCCATTACATAGTGCGCAATGAAAAATATCTGCGCGTTGATATATGGATCGAAAAAATCGCACTGTGATCTCCACTGGTCATTTATTGAAGATACATTGGTTGCTATCGGTTAAAACGTTATACTAAGAATAATCGTGGATGACAGAATGTTGTCCCAGTTCCAAATGCGGAAAAACTATAGAATACAAGTAGCATAGTGAAGAGAAAAACAGATACATGTTCAAGATGTTTGCGATCTCTACCTTAACACATGATGTATCGCCAATTGTCTTACAATGGAGCCAGCACTAAAGGCACTAACTGCCATATGCCTTTTATGGAATATCTGACCTCATGATCTCTATGTCTATTTACGGACAACAAACTATCAACTATTGTACGCAAGAAAATTCCCTCAGAAACACGACTTCTTCAAGTCAATTTCTGGTTCGGTTAACAAAATCCATGCAGGGTGAAATGTATGTGTCTAAGAAACGACGCTAGAAAACCCCCCAGAGATTCATTTTTAATACCATCCTATGTAATGCCATGTTTCTAAAGTGCCGTTTTCCAACATGAGTAGTTAACGACACTTGCCATGTACCCAAATTAATTTGTGCTTTTTCCAACAAAGTGTCCTTCGTCGCAGTGTTTTACACTTATGTTATTCAACATATTTTGTTTGTTAAAGGACCTAAGTTCGTTGGACAAAAAATTGCATTTCCACTTATCGTCTTTCGTCGGAGTGTCGCAAACAGTCACTTTTCAACGAATAGTCGTTAGTCCAAGTGCTGATACAGTAATGCCCCGGCACATGTTTCGCATGTAATTCTATCCCGAATCAATATTTAACCATTTAACTGAACAATACGGTGTCCTGCCCTTAAAAGGTCATTTATCATGTAATGAGCCAAATATAGACAATCCTACACACAGTCCCACAATAAAGACCGTTAGTCTCAATAAGGGAAATACTCAACATCATCAAACATGTTTCTTCGCAAACATTTCAAACTGTCAGATTTTCTGTGCCTTTCGCCAAAATAATTTCTTTCCGCACCAACCTGTATTCAACTACAGTGCAGCCAGCTTTGACGGCTGTTATGATCTACTCATCTTTTGTAGCATACTCCGTTGTAATTTTTGACACAAATGGCCGTTCAAAGCAGGTTCCACTGTAATGTAATGAACTAGCAAATTTGTATCTACGTTTTATCCGGATAGAACCTGGAGACAAGAATCTCTGTAACTGACAAGATACAAGTAACAATAGCCTTGAGTACATGGCATATTAATGACTGTTAAGTGACAGCTTGATAAATGTCGCACAAACTGTGTTGTAACATAACATTAGGCCTTCACTAAGGCCAGATCTTCATGTTTGTTGGATTGTTTCCCACTGTCCTCAGAAATAAGAAACTGTAAGAAAAATGAACCAGAGGGGTCAGTGTATGAAGTGGCCAAAACATTTTCAAGCTTATTTTCTTAACTGAAAACGGAAAAACGGGATTCGATCACCCGTTTCATCATTTTCCCGTTTTTTTACATAATTTCTAAATGACATAAAATGGAAAATGGAGATTGCATAACCTGTTTCATCGTTTTTCTGTTTACATCTATTCCATGAAAAATGATGACTTAAGTCTTCGTTTTCTCATTTTGTATCAGGGTTTATTCATTTTAAGACATGAAATGTATCTGTAAAACTTGAAAACAAAAATTAAAAAATTAGAAAAACGTAAAAACTATGGAACGGGTGATCGAATCTCCGTTTTTTTGTTTAAAAATTAGATCTTGAAAACGTTTTGGCCGCTTTATCCACTGACTCAGAGGCCACATAGCAGTAAACTCCAATTGTCTGCCTCGTAGTGAAAAATACTTGTCCAGACTTGGAAGGTATACAGCAAATCCCTTTTCATTAACAGATTCCTTGATATCTTTTTCGCTTTATACAAAATTTTGCATCAGATAACGGCAAAAGCTGGCTTCAATCTACCTACATACTCCACTTCTGAATACGTTTTGAGACGGTCCCTCTTTTGATGAGCTCTTAGTGTCAGCTCAGCTCTTTATTAAAATAGACATCAACATTATCCTCGTATTAACACTAATTGTCTCACCAATCAAAATCTACTTATCAAACTGACCAATCAGATCGTTCACTGCAATGCGGCAATGCATTCTGGGTAATTCTGGAGAAGAACTGAAATGGGGCGAGGGGGAGGGGGGGTGCTGATTACTCAAATCCGATTGAAACGCGGGGGGGGGGGGGCACTTCCGTATTATTCTATCGCTTTTACGTTAACGTTTACTTTTACGTTTAATATTAAAAGAAATGCACAGATTACTTTGTATATTCAAGTTTGGCATTAATATCTTTTGCATACTATGAATTATAACTTTGTTTTGATGTTCTCCTCAATTTATCGTTCACAAGAACATCTGCTCAGTTTGTCAGGCCATTTATTCAGCATCTATTCATGCGGATGGAGGTGGTTAAAAAGGTATTTACGAAAAACAAAAACCAAAGAACTTTGAAGGGACCTTGTTACAAGTACAAAAAATTCCCTTCTTTTACGGTCACTTCTTTTCAAAATCACTCTTTCGGCCGTAAAACTCAACGAAGCAACACAAATGGGTTTATATTGGTGCCACTGATTCTGGACAACACACACACCAACACACTCAAAAACCTTATCAATCTCCCACACCGTACAGATTACTTCAAGTCTACATTCATCATCTACACATAGCATGCATACATACACGCACGCACCCACAGACCATTCTCCGATTGCAAAAAGCACAGACATAAAATGTTGGGATAGCGCGACCCAATGCCCATGCATCATTCATGATTTCCATCTCATATCTACATGTGACACTTGTACCGCACGGTTGCTGTGATCTCTTCCCTGATAGAACGGATCATCCTGTGAGGATATTACACTCTGTGATGTGACAGCTCCACAGATACACAAGTAGATACCACATACAGTAGGACCTCTTTTGAGCGACACCCAATTTTTCCTCCACACAATGTCGTACATGTTTACACGACAGAGTGTTGCGCAATGAAAATACATATGACCAGGCGTCTTACACATGTACTGATAAATTTCACACGAAAAAGTGCATAACAGAGTTTCTCCCCGTTCCATTTCTGATTTCAGTCGTAAAAATTGCGCCTCATACAAACAACTTGTTGCAAGTAAACCCCCCCCCCCCACCTGCAACGCATCAATCCCGCCCTTCCTTCCCTGCATCTATTATTCTACCACTAAGTTGATAATATTGTATCTCTGTAGCGCCTTTGATCTTATGTCGGTGCCTTTGATCTTTGCCTTTATGTCCTGCGTGTAACTACAGTAACATTAAACTATAAGCGTCCCACACTTATCGCCCAGAACGCTAAATACAATGCCAGTGAAACGTCATTTACTCCGTACATTTCGGGTCACTTGGGATCCTAACCGTTACGAACGAACTCGGTCCTGTTCAAGACGTTTATCCATTGCACCACAATGTTGTACAAGAAGCTGATCACCGAACAGGATCAACCAAGCTGTGGCATCTGCTCACTAGTGTATCTACATCACATTCACGCACGCCTTTCCACACATGCCCAGCAACACACAAATTCATATTAAGTTGTACACTGATGTGCATACTTGCGCACCTACACATTTTCCGATTCCAGACTTTTTTGGAGCGACGGGAAACGTATTACAACCACTAACGATGGTTTGGCCTCATACTTCGTAAACAATCCCACCAGAATACATTTAGCAGTCAACCTTATTTGGCAATTGGAAACGTCAATTGGAAAAGCAAATAAATAGGCAGAAAATCTCATTATGTGAATGTAGCTAAATGAATACGGTCTATTGGGGCTCGTTATTACTGCCTATTGGGACTGCTTATTGTATTTTGCAATTAGGCGTAACTGATTTTGTTCTAAGCATTACATTACCTGCCGCTCGTAAATTTAGGAATTTTCAAAATGCTGCTTCAGAGATTAAATACAAAATGAGCCAAAAATTAGTGAAGACTAAAAAAATTCAGCCTAACTAACTACTGGGTATTTTTTGTTAAACGTTGGCAACAAAAGAAAATATATCAGAACGTTGGATTCATTTCTTAAGTCAATGTACTCCAACAAAAATAATTGCGTGGCCTTACTTATTACCTTGGTTGGACACACAGTTGATTGATATTATGAGATAATTTGATCACCCACCCTTGCTCCCCCTCTATCGATGCTTGTGAGCGGAATAAACTGGCCCTAATTACAGCTAAACTGACAGTGGCACCAACAAAAAATACATAATACAGCCTAGAAGATTATTATATTGAGACACATAATTGCTGTTTGTTTATGGTCAGCCGGGTAGCGTTATAATTTTCCACGTCATTTGCACTATTTCCTAGTGTCTAGCAGCGAGACACTAGGTTACACAACAGCACACGAACACTGCAATTAACACGGCACTTTTATCCGCACAGTCTTGCTACAGTCAGCAACTTCGCCTTGTGCTAATCCTTTAATTTGAATGATGTCATTACGAAACATGTCTACTAAATGCTAATTAAGTAAATGGCCGGACAAACATTTTGTAACTGTAACACACTTAGTTTTTCTTTTTATCAAGTACAAATTCGTATCTGTAATATTTGACATTTTATTCAGAAATTTTCTGTCTTTTTAATACAAGACAAAATAACGTTAATAATAGTGAGGCTGAGTTACACGCTTTACATCATACGTGTGTGGGTAGCTGAGCTAAACTGCGTTACCAGGTGTTTCCCAGATTTAAGGAAAGTTCCCTGTTGACGTACAATCTGGTGATTTAATGTGACGTTATTAATCATTATTAAAAACGAGACTATTTCACGTATTTCAAAGGAGAAAATCGAGAAACTAAACCTCTCTGTTATTATCTCTCCTCTGGATCCAGAAGAGGGCGCTGGAGTTACATACATTGCTCTTGGCCGGAGACCTGCTGGACTTGCGTTACACTACAGATATCCAGGCAGGAGACCCATCGCATCTGCGCATCTTCTTCGCACACCTGTTCAGATTCCCAGCCAATGGCATGCACCTTTTCATGTTCCTAGCCAATGGCAGGAAAGATGGGCACCATATTTATTTGGACGTCCAAATAAATATGGCGACGTGGGTCTCCTACCTGGATATCTGTAGTGTAATGTAAGTCCAGCAGGTCTCATGCCAAACATTGCTCTAATTTAACTTCACTACATCTTGGTCATGTATTTATTTCATTACATAATTTAACACACAGACAGACATATCACAATTAAAGTGGCTTGGGGGGAGGGGCTGAAAAGTTCTGTTACAAAACTGCAAAGAAGCCTGATTTTTTTCTGCATTTGTCAACAGTTATCTGGAAAAACATGAATTTGCTGTAAAAACTGTGCCTTCAGAAATTTTTGTAAGTTACCGAGAGGAAGATTTAAAAATTATTTTACTATTTCTTTTAATACAGGAGATGCGAAATTGTCAACGAAATTGTCGTAAATCAGTTCGTGATAATTGGGAGAAAGTGACTGTCAAAACGACACATCAATAATGAATTCTTCAGTAGTTGTCAAGACTTGCATCATTACTTTCGAAACACAGACAAACTCTGACAGTCAGACAGACTGACGGACAGGATGGAATAAATTACTTGTTACTACATCAATATTTATGCATCATTATCGTCGTCGTCGGCGTTGTTGTTGTTTCATCAAGAGTAGAAATATATTTACACCTTAGTAAAACTCACGTGACAAGATGGGACATAAAACCATGGTTTTAACGATTACTTTGCATGATTTTGTACAATTTCAATAGGATATGAAATGGTAAAATGACTTGCAATATTTACAATAGAAATTCCACAAAAATTTGTAATATTCTCTCATTTAAAAAAGGGAGAATTTTCTAGCTTTGGTGCTAAGGTATTTCATAACATTATGCAGATCTACCTATAGTAATGTGACGCTAACTCGTAAAAATTGGAAGGTCAAGTTATACGTTATTTCACCATCATCTAAATTTATGATACATGTACAAAATATGACGAAATTTAACTGTGATGCAATGGAGTACAATCCAGTATTCTGCATTAGTAGGGTAGAAACGTGTGACTTTACCTCGCAAATTGCATTGAAATTTAACTCATCCCACACTGAGGAATGGGTATGATGATCTGAGATGCATCATAATTTTTACGTTCACAAAAATATTGAACATGTCAGGGTTTTGTTGGTTTTTTTTTTTAAATTTTGAACATGATTTTTAGGAAGGGACCCTGGGCACACCATTCAGTGGTCCGTCTAGTGGAACGCAATGGATTCACGTCCCCACCTCCTGAATGGCCTTTTTTTTCCTTTTGGAAATGTGGGGTAAATGATTCGATTAGATTAAATGCCCCATTAAAAACCCACAGTGTCCCTTTACACGTAAAAGTCTGGGTGCGCCACTGCGATTAAAATTTTTCCTGAAGGAGAATATTTTCTATGCAGCTTTATGTACAGAGAGATGCTGCCGTCTGCAGTTGAACTTTAACATCTACCATGTAACCACCATGGTTTTATTCTCGAAAAGCCATGGGCATTTGATTACATTATTCAGGCCCAGTGTGCTCCAAAATATTACTAAGACTAGTTTCATGATAAATCTATAGCCTTCATCTGGTATTATTTGGTATAAAAGTTTCGTGTTTGTTAACAGACAACAAATGTAATTTAAGTTTACATACACATTATCCGTAGGGAATTAACCATTGACCCAGTAAATGTATAACCACCATGTACACCTCCACGTTACGTGCCAATAAAACCATAGTTACATGTATCATCGAGACTACTAAACCATTATTCCTTTTCAGTGCTGACTAGGTTTCTGAATCAGCTATTATCCTAGAACCGCGGCAGTTAAAATGTTATCATCATGAAACATATAACCATGGTTTTATCTGAATTTGAACGCAAGTCAGTGTACAAGGTGCCTATTATTTAAACCAGTTGACATCCGCAGTAGTTTGGCCCCATTGAACTGCTTTCGTATAAATAAACAACAATCAATGAAACCACGTGGAACATTTAACCACCGTGGTTTTATCGGAATATTACTAACACAGAAATTATAAACTGTTCAAAGTTAATGTGATTTCAATGAGAAATAATAAAAGAAAACAAGATGGTGCACAGACACTGGTTAAAACCATCACTTCCTATAAGCCTCGCTATGAGCGTCGAATCATTGGCTTTGTAACTAAGTGGGCAAGGCGAACATGCAGTTAATTGGGTCAAAATGCGAATGACAATGATCTGGGCAGAGCTTCTCATTGGTACACTTACTGTTAATTATGTAAATATATGAACAATCTGGCAGTTGTCATGCAAAAGAGCTTGATTTATTCATTTACTCATGAATTATTTTGGCTGAAATGAAACAGTTATTTATCAAGAAAGACAGAAAATCAAAGCTACCATATTTCAAACCAATTAAATGTAGTTAATGAATTTCTTTATTACCCAAATGTTCACTCCAAGTTAATTGTTAGTTCAAAGCGTCTGTAATACTGCGTTACATCATGTATTTGATTTTAATTATTTATAGCTCTACGGTTTAAACTAATAAATGTAAAAATTAACACGTGGCTAGTATGAACGAAACCACGCGGCTGTTCAGAATAAATTAACAAATTGCGGTACAATAACCATAATTATTATACCAGCAATAAAGTCTCTACAAAATCAATCAACAATAGATATAACCATGGTTATTTGAACAACAAAACCATGGTTACTGGAACAAATAAAACCATGGTTATGTAAATAAAACCAGTCAACAGACAAAACAAAAGGACTAGAGGTAGCGTTTGGAATGTAATGATAAAGAATGGATTGATCAGGAAAATTAAGTTGATGTGGACTCAGATGTGGGTACTTTCAAACTCATTTATTTTTCCGAATAACTCAGTCGACATATTAAGCAGAGATACTTGCATCTTGTCTTCCTTAGACTTTCTTCGGGACAATCTGTCGATATATCCCGACCTCCCACTCTCCCAAAAAGATAATTCTCATATATTTTCACATACTTTGACTACCCTCCCTATCACTACCCTCCCTCTTTCTTTCCTCTTTCTAAAAAACCAGGTTCCCTACTTGAATTAATTCGTTTAAATCGTGTTAGTAAGGGCATCTCATGCAAATTTAATGTTTCCCTGCTGGCGAAACTAGGCCCAAATCAAATGTCACAGCTAACTACAAAGCATCAGGCATTACACATGCACAAATTAAACTGTAAACTCTTTAAAAATTAAAGCAAAATTTCAACTATCGCAGTTCTCTTGTATCGAGTATTTTTTACTTATTTTGAAATCATTTCAGGCAGGAGTAAGAAAAATGCGACGCAGATGATATGATCTTATGATTTTATGTAAATATTTCCCATTTTAGGAAATATTCGCTATTCGTGTAAATATTTTCAATGTTTGTAAAATATACAAATTAACAAACAATATAAATAAAGAAAGAAAATCATTCAACAAATAAACAATATAAAATCTAGCCCTTGCCGAAAAAAATACGGTCTCGGGGAAGATGGGATTCAGTTGGTCGCCTCGTGGCTGCATGTCTATCGAATGTAAATAAAATAGCCGGATAATTTAAACGAAATAGAATTTTTTTTTGTTCGTAATTTTAATGAACAGGACTTTTTGCACCTCGCCACGAACTGAATCCCACGTATGTTGACGAAAATGATTCCCATTCCGCGGAGAAACAAAGTGCATGAAATAAAAAAAAATGTAAAAATTAAAATAACTTGGATTCTCATATCTGGGGCAATGGTTACATAAATACTACACAATCTTACCAATAGGACACATAGTCTTAAAACGTGTCTTAAAAAGCAACATTGTGAAGTACCTCTCGAAGGAAGTTGGTTTATGTCCTAATAATTCCTTACATATGTCTGTACATCAGTCCTACGCAGCCCAGGTCCCTGTCTGTTAGATTCACCTTAATGTAACGTCTCACAAAGGTGAACGTATTTTCCCAACGTGAAGTTACGTTACATAAACCTAAACGTTTTTCCCCGCGCGAAAACATTAAAGATTGCGTTATCACTATTGTTACCCCTTTGACGTGATGTGTACACTCCTACAGAATGCTGTCACATTGTCTCTATCAACCTACCTCGTTTAAAACAAAACGTTTTCTGATATTAACATGTAAAGGAACCATTAACTTTTTCTTTCTCTTAAAGTGCAAGTGTAAAACATCGGGGCCCAAAACCCACTGTAAAATGTTATGTTCACACTGTAAGTTTAAAAGACAAGATGGGTCATACCAGACAGAGAATTCTCACAGAAATGTACAATAAACTTTAAATATCATCTCTCAGTGTAAATGAACAACCCACTAGGCAGTTTTGAAATTATTAATATCACGCAAGGAGAAAAATCAGATCCATTATAGTGTCGGGAATATTCAAATATTTAGTCTCATAGAAGTAGAAAAAGGGATAAAACTCCTCAATTATTAGTTCACTGTTCCTGTACAAATTTGAAGGCTAATTTCGTTACTGATAGCAACCTTAATTGTGAAGTAAAAACGAACCGATAGGTTCAACTTTGACTCATGAAAGAAGACAAAAGATCTCATTGGATGATTCAGGAGAAACAAGTAAAACCGATTTTGATTGCATAATGAACCGGGCTCCTCCACTAAGTTACCATGGTAACTAGTGACCTCCTCAGTATCGGAGAAGTTAGTAGTAACAAGCCATAAGTGAACAAGCGCTTAGCAACAGCACGCCCTTAAAGAGGATGTGTTCTTGGTTATTGAACAAGCCCTTAGAAACAAGACAAACTCTTAGTTACAGGATGCCCCAAGTAATAGAGCAATCCCTCACTAGGTTTTACCCACCAACCAAAGCCTTAGTTACAAAACATATTCTTAGTAACAGGATATGCCTTAGCTTTAAAATAAGCTCTAATTTGTACAGTATATATAATAAGCTGTGATCAATGCTGCTGCCTAAAGTGAAATCTTTTACCCTTTGTTCACTACTTTTGCCAATTACACTTTGTAAGTACTTATTTTAAACTATCAATTATTGCAACAGGACATTTCAGTCTGAAAATTTTCTCAATGCAAACTGTAATTGACAACGGCGATTGATTGTGTGAATATGCAAATTGCAATTTGAAGCAGCCACCTTCCTAATTCTAGTTGCAATTAATTGTCTCATCACACTTGATTGCAAGCAATAAGTCTTTTGACATTTAATTGCAATTAAAAACAAATGTTAGTATCTGAGGTCTACTCTGCTTAAAGATGAAAGAAACCTTTTTCATATCCCCGAATGAAACAGGCAAACTGGTGGCTCAGTATTGGTCACAAGAA
>JBCAUI010432173.1:0-14075 GCA_038406195.1 Haplosyllis anthogorgicola
AATGACAAATGTCAAACTTAAATATACAATGCAACACTTGTTGCCATGACCCCAAATCAAATGACGTCGCTAATGACATCATAATATGCAGGCACTTGGCAAGTAGCCAAGTGTCCGGATTGTGTAAAAATAGGACAAACTCATCACTTATCTACCTGTTGCTCAGGTAGCAAATATTGCAGTGCACAACACAATTCAACTTTAAATGATTTTCGAAATCCCAAATTCAAAGTGCATTTTCTAACAATTAGCCTAAAAATAGGTCCAGATGAACCTGAGCTCATTTGGCATTATCAAAAAACTAAGACAATATCGTTTACAATATCCATGGATAAAAATAAAGTGTCTAAAATCAAATCTCAATATTATGATTTGCAAAACACAAATATGGTTGCCAAACTAGGAATATGCATGGCATCAATATAATTTTTATCAGAAATAAAGAGGGTATGTAGATGCATAAGACTGTCAAATTCGAAGTCTGTATCATGGACTGTGTGTCCAGGAGTAAGGGTTCAAAGAAAAAAAAATATATGGCTGCCAATTGGAGAATAAAGATGATAGCAACATAATTTTTCCTATAATCTGAGATGGGACATAGGTAAATATGTGTGTAAGATATGAAGTCTCTACGATCAAATGTGTGCGCAGGGTAGCTGTGCACTGATGACACAACACCAGATGACAATGGCAATGTCAATAATGACGTCGGCCAATTCATGATTATTTTGGCTCTTTGGTGATTATGCCAAATGAACCAATAAATAAGGATAAAAAATAGCTGCGCAGGAAATGGCATTGCCTCTGTGATTATACAATTGCAATTATATATCTTTACTTTGTAGGAGTATCCAACACTTTACTTCGAGTACACCGAAACTAAAGGACAAAATTGCACCAATAACAACAGCAAAATGTACTATGGTTACAGCAGTTATCCACTGAAATCACCCGCTTCCCAGGCTTCTTGCTGGGAGAAACTTTTGTTTCCGTCGAGAGGGGTCCGACACCTCCTACTCATAGCCGCATTGTGCACCATTGTATCAATGGTTATCATAAACATTTCAGTTTCATCGCTGCCCGACAACTACTTGTCGGATAGAATCGCAAGACTTAAGCCATACACATCAAATCAGTATTCATCGTTTAGAAAGTGCGACCACTGCTCTGTGTTCAACTTATCGTTTGCCATCACAAACCAAGACTTCTGTTCAACCACCGACGATATCTACCTGCTGATAATGGTTCTATCACATCCCAGTAATGCCAAACAGAGAAATGCTATTCGTAACACATGGGGCTCGGTTCGGGAACACGAAGGCAAACACATCAGGACAGTCTTTCTGCTTGGTATGAATGAAGCAGAAAAGTCTGTCTACGCCGGGGTACCGAATACACCATACATCAGCGTCAAAGTTAATGCAGAAGCGAACCAGTACAGGGATATAATCGTGGTCGACATGGCTGACCACTACACTTGGCTAACCAACAAAACTATTGCAGGATTAAGTTGGGCTTCCTCTTACTGTAATAGAGCCCACTATATTCTAAAAACTGACGACGACTGTTTTAATAACCCGCTCCGATATGTGAATTTTCTTTCTGCTACCTGGCTTCCAGAGGAGTTTGTCGGAGGCTGTTGTTTTACGGCGTTACCTAACCGCAACCAAAACTCCAAGTGGTATACAGATCCAAATGAATATCCGGACATATACTTCCCAGTTTATTGCGGAGGCCCGGCCTACATCATTCCCCTTCCCGCCGTAAATTGCCTCCTTGAGGCTGCCCAAGACGTTCCGTATTTCACAATGGAAGATATCTTTGTGACTGGCTTCTGCCGAGAAGCTGCCAACATTCCGTACGTTCAGATCTCGGGCGTTAACGCCCCTCGGGACGAAATTGAAGACTGTGACTTGGCCCTGTGGGTGACACACGTCCATAGAGTCAGTGCTGAACAGATGACGCACATGTGGGCTGCTTCACAGGATAAATCCACATGTTATACTCCCAGAGCCGGTCTAACAACCGTCGTGTGTTTGGTTATTTTCATAGCATTCTGGGCGTACGTTCTCTCAAGAATTCTTGGAAATGCCAATAAAATACTTATTAAAAACTGAAAAGTTGGGACTATATGTTGTTGTTGTTTTTGTTTTTTTTGTTTGTTTGGTTTTTTTGGGTTTTTTTGCATTTACCAATCACCCAAACTGTAAAGGCTACATTGAGCTGTAGAAATTAATTCTAACGAGAGTAAAGTAACCATTTACATAAATTTAATGTGCGAAGAAACAGCACGATGAAGCTTTCTACTGGGTCCACGGAATTGATGAAAGAAAAATTGTCAAGTCAATGTTCCATTATTGTACAGAGGTCACTGATCTTTTATCTGTCTGTCGCGTTGGCGAATTTCCCGTCCGGATTCCTCAATAAACTCTGGTGGTTATACTAATAGTAATCCGGTTAAAGTAACCCTGGTTCTAATTTATTCAAATAAATATATGCAGGTGGTAATCAAATGTTTATGGTTCGATTATCTTTAAAGAATTTTCGTTCGATTACCATTTATGGTACGCTGCCTTATTTCAGTACGGTGTTATGGCCATCGTGGTCACCTCAAATATAATCTGAGCTGGCATACTGCTTCGTTTAAAAATATTGTCGTCACTTAATTCTCAAAGCACAGTCCCCTCAGAACAAACCTCATCTTTTTCTCTAAGGACTTTTCAGACATTGTGATTTGCACTAATGCTGGTAATGACAACGAATTGATTTGGTGATGTAACATGAGCATACGCATTTAGCGACTGTTGCCTGTAAACCTTTGCTATTCCTGAAACAGCTCCCTTGCCACGAATGTGCATGTTTCATCTTAACTTCATGCGGGTACAGCTCAATCCAGAACGGCCAGATCACAGGCAAAGAACAAGTGTATGAACACACTGAACTTCCTGTTTAACTAACAAACAGAACTACATGCGAAAACTGGATTTCTGCAACTTCCTGACAAATGGACACACAGTTTATTTGCCTATTGATCCATACGTCGATGGCAAAACAAGGATGAATAATAAAATAGAAATCGAACTAATAACATCGCCAAAGCAGACTAAATGGGTTACATAAAATCGTTCTATTGCTTGTCATTGTCTTTTGAATGCCAACAATACAAAACCGATCGAAATGTCAACGGTACTCTTTATCATTCATTTGCTTTTACCAGCGAAGGAGCCTATGAGTCTGCATTAAGGTATACCCAACTTAAGAACTGGCACCACAAAGACAGGGATGTTTAAACGTACCTTGAAATACCCGCTAAAGATGGGAAAATCAATTTGCACTCATTGATCTCTTGAAGGAGATTTTTTTTGCCTGTACACATTGCTATTTCCTTTTGTGTTCATCTAGACAAAAGTACAGTTCATTTTTATAAATGCGAGGTGACTATGTTTGTAGAACTGCAGGCAAGTTTACGTACACATTAAATAAAATGATAACGATAATACAGCAGAAAAACAAACTTTCTTTTGTTGACAATCGGCAATATTCTTCCGCACTTAATCGAAACATTTCAAATGGTGGTTTGGTTTTTTTTTGCTGAACCATGGAGCGAACAGCTTCAAAATAAATGGTTCTCGTCGCTATTTCCTGATGAGTGCTGATCTAACGACTATTGATGGAGAAAGCATATGGAACCAGCGCCTGGCATTTATTCGGTGGACAACAACAGTAACATGTCACTACTATCAGTTCGACACCAGTTTTCACGGAACTCTATTGCGACTGTAATCTGTCTAACTGTCGTCGTGGTCGTACTCAGTTTCGGTGTGCTCCAGTCCGACAGACTTTTGGTCTTCATAATGAATGATTTAACAGCCAGATCTCTGCCTTTGGATTTGACCTGTGATAACTGTAATACACATGGGTTTTCATTCCTGATAGAAAATGAGGATTTCTGCTCCAGAGAATCGCCTTTTCTGCTCATCATCGTGCTATCACATGCGAAAAACGCCGAGAAAAGGAGAGTCATTCGGAAAACTTGGGGCTCCATAAAGCAACACAACAATCTCCCCGTGAAAGTCCTCTTTGTACTCGGTACAATTGCACATAATATTCCACACATGATTGTGCGCGAAAGCCACCAGCACGAAGACTTGATTGTGGCTTATCTACCGGACCAGCCTAAATACTTAACACCAAAGACACTTGCGGCCTTGCAGTGGATTCTCAGTTCTTGCCCGTCTGTGAAGTACGTACTCAAAACAAACGACGACTGTTATAATAATCCACGACTTTTCGTGGATTTTTTAACCAATACGTGGGGGCTACCACAACACTTCATCGGTGGCCGATGCACCTTGTCACGACCGAACAGAAATTTCTACAGCAAAGACTACACTTCTTATGAGACAAATTCAGACAATTATTTTCCCGTGTACTGTGCTGGTCAGGCTTATGTCATGCCTTTTGATACGTTAAAACGTATTTATCGGATTTCCTCAGACACCAGGTACTTCCATCTGGAAGATATCTTTATCACTGGATTTTGTAGAGCGGCTGCTGATATTCAGGACATCCCTATCGCTGGCGTGGAAGCCTCGAAACATGGCTTGTCAGAATGTAATGTGGATAAAGTTCTCAATATACACAAAATCGCTTCCGCCGAAATGCAAAAGCTATGGGAAGCTGCAAATAGCAACACCGAGTTAAGCAATGACAAAATATGTACGCATAATCATATTAATCTATCCAACAGAAATGTGCTTTTAGCGATTGTTTTCTTTGGTATCTGCATTTTTTCTTCGTTACCATTGTTAATGAGAAAATTAAGAAAAGAAAAGAATGCTTAGTAAAGCGGTGTCATTGGTATCAAGGAGAGATTCAACGTTTGAAAAAGATAAGGTTTAAAATGTAGTGGTCATATATTGTGCAAGATTTTTACCAAATTTATACAATATTTCTATTTTTCATTTACATGTAATTGTTATTTCATTTTGCAATCAACGGCATAAATTTATTCATTTATATTAAAGCTGCAATGTACAAAACAATAGGTAAATAATTATGAATGTATCTCGAATCTACATGTATCTATCTTTTTTTAAGAAGTTAACAGAAAGATGAAAGAACGGAGAAATAATTTTCCAGTACTGTGGTAAACTTCTGAGTTTGTGTATATATTTACTGTCTAAATTTCAACTGTTTGAGCAACCGAATGCTCCCATCATTAATAAACCGCTAACCAAATAAGGATAGGCTCCCTTACAAGGAGAACTCTCCTGCCAGACAAGAAATAACTGGAGCCATGAATCTGGGTCACCGCAGGTAAATATTACGGGACAAGCACTCGTAAAACATTGAGGAAAGCAAGCCGACATTGCCAAATCTGCCTATGGCTACAGACAATATGACAATGCACCGCATCAAAATGTATGGATTACACTGTCAAATGTGAAGGGTTTTTAATACCGAAGTACGATATTCAAAAGTTTTTTGGTACTGTGCAGTTAACAGATCGGCCAACCGCTATTCACAGGTTAGAATTTAATAAGTACACATTTTAGACTCATTGACATTTTTGGTATATTAGAAAATAACTGCTTTCGAAGTGTTCTATTACATCAAATTTCTTTCATGCACAAAATAAATTACATATTACATAACGATGCATTCTGTGATTGTCATCGTCTGTGCATGATGAATTTTTAACACAGGTGACAAAATAAGTCCTCTGGAGTTTTATTGTGCCTGTTTTCGGATGGTATGGTACAACCTCGACCCCGTGTGCTCTCCTTATGAATTCCTACCGAAATCCTTTACTTGTGCCACAGTAATGTTTAATACAATTATTCCCTGTTCATTTCAAGGTACTGCCTGAGATAATGATTAAACCATCCCATACTGCATACTACAAAGAATCCAAAGAACGACGTTCAAACCGTAACAAATCATCCATGACTTTACCTGAGGGAATGCCAAGCAGCAGGTCAAGGTGTTTTTTTCGATGGGCACAGTGGGCACTACGACTTTGCCTGCAGCACCAACAAAGAGTAAAACAAGTCATCATCTTATCTGCACTAGGTGCAGTTGTATTTATCTTTGTGTACCTGCTGATGTTCACACCTACTGCTGTGTACATGCTCGATAGACTCAACCTACGACCGTTCTTTCTTCCAAATATACTGTGTGATCATTGCACCAATTTGCCGTTCAACTACGTTATAAACAACCAAACAGCTTGTGCAGGACAACAGGTAACTTTCTGTGATATTTCCATTTAAGTATCTTTCAGCGCGGTCATATTCAAATGCCACACCAGTTACTTTATGTGCAGAGTTTTTCACTTCACAACATAAAACGTTCTACGTTATACCGCTCTAAGTATGAAATCTCGCACTCTCACCACTGTCTTTTCCCGTGCAGGTTTTCCTAGTCAACGTTGTTATTTCACATCATGCGAATGTGCGTGCAAGGAATAACATTCGCAAGACGTGGGGAGCCATAAGAGAATACAGAGGATACAGAGTCAAGACTATGTTCGCCTTTGGCATCCACGAAGATCACAACTTAAACCATCAGTTGGAGATCGAGGACGGACTCCATCATGATATCATTCAAGGAGACTTCAAAGACAGTTACGAAACGCTAACTCAAAAATCCATAATGCTCCTACACTGGTTCACAAATCACTGCTCTAATGCCAAGTTCCTACATAAAACTGACGACGACAGTTTTAATAACCCAAAGCGTTACATAGACTATTTGCGTCAAGTAAAGCAAGAGAAATTTGTTGGTGGTTACTGTTTCACTGTGATGCCTGACAGAAGGCAAGGTTCCAAGTACTTCGTTGATCCAACGATGTATCCAGACACCTATTACCCTACGTATTGTACTGGACCTGGTTATACCCTGAGTCAAAAGGCAGCCGTTGATATTCTCGCGGTGTCACCTAACGTCATTTATCTCCCCATGGAAGATGTTTTTGTCGCCGGTATGTGCCGCGTTGCAGCGAACTTAACGTACACTCAGATCCCTGGTGTAGTAGTGGGTGGGGATCAGTTAACTAGGTGCGACTTAGCTACATGGGCTAAAAACACACACAATATAGTTCCTGAACGGATGCTTACAATATGGGAAGATGTTAAAGTAGCACACAGAGGTGACTGTCTTCAAAGAGACGGTTTTAAAGCGTTTCTTCTCATTGCGTTTTTATCTTTATGGTCAAAGCACATACTGTCATTAAGATGACACAAAACTAACGTTTCTAAGATTAAAGTATATCATCTCTGACTCTGTGGTATTCTTGAATTTAAATGGTGCTGCATAATAAATTTATACAGAAAATGCACTGCTTCTTTATTTGTTTCACCAAGAAATATTTACCGAGGATCTAGACATTACTCAGTTTTGTGCATAGTTTGCCGATGTTTCTAACTTCAGATAAGTGAAAAGAGATGTCAAAATTACAATATATTATTTCTCTTTTCAGAATCTTAAATTATGTCGGGCCTATTTTCATACAATTCGATACAAAAAGTGGCAGCAAATTTTTTTCACTCCACAGGCTATCTCTTCATACCGAATTTACCCCACAACTTTGATACACTCGGTCTTAGATCAAACGGTTCACACAACCACTCTCATTCTGAACCATACAAATAGAAACTCATTTGTTATCCAATTTCAAGTTTGTTAGTCTACTTTGGAAGAAACTAGTTTAATGTACTGAAGTATAAATTTTCCCATCAATCTGAAAAGGCTTTCAAATTTCTATGAATGGAACCTCACATTTTCACCTTCACTTTTCTTCAGCTATATCAAAAACAATTAATTCCTGGTCCAACCTGTTATTTACTCTGAAAAAAGTGACCGTACCTTTGTTTTCCCTTGCATCTCATGAACACCTTTTCCCAACCCTGCAGCGGTGAGTTGAGTTGCAAGCAGTCGTGATAAATGCTGTATCTGTGCATCAGTGCCAGCCGCTGCAATTGGTGTGTAGGTTGCAGAGAACGACGGGGGCATTGCATCAGGCAACATCACCTGGATTTAAATGTGCAAGAATGGACACACACTATGAGGTGGTCACAGAACTATTTGCTTTTTAATTAAGAATTTAGACGATATTCGATTCTGAATCATGAATAAGGTTGTTTTTACACCTACCATACTAAGCAACACTAAATCTGCTACATTCTGTGGAGTTAACCTGGTGATAAGATCCTCGGCAGTGATATCTATCGCCGAAGACTTCTGTGCTTCTGCTGATATGGGTTTTTTCTTAGGTTGAGGTGCTCCAATACTAATAAATGGTGTGGCACCGTAATCGTCGTCATCCCGTTCTAATGGGATCTATAATGCAAACATATAATGTATAAATAACGCTCAAGAAGTTACATACGTACCTACAATGAAATTATGTTCTCCTTCCTTTACAAGTAGTTGTAAGCATAGTAACAAATGTACAATATAATACGACATCGGTTGTTTCATCATCGTTATTATTGTATTGGAATGATTTTTTTTCATTAAAACTTTTTAGACACTTATCAGTATATTTTGTCCCATGTTATGTCGATACAACAAAAGATGTTTAGACAACAGAACTAACCTCAACCTTTGCTTTCTTATTACTAGTAGATGTCGTTGGTTCTGCCTGATCATCAGTAACTTTCCTTTTCTTACTTTCGTCAATTTTCGGCATATTCTTAAACACCTTTTACAGGATAGAAAATAGAGACGTGCTTGTGCTGAATAACTATGAATGACTGACTGACTAACATGAAACCACTACATAGAAAATAGGTCCAGATGGACCTGAGCTCATTTGGCATTAAGAAAAAACTATGACCATCTAAGTTATGGGTACAAGTAACATGTATCAGATGAAATCTCCAATATGTGATCTATGAAAAACACAAGTATGGCTGATACACTAGAAATATATGTGACATCAACATACTTTTTACATGAAATAAAGAGGGTACATTGGTGCATATGACTGGCAAATATGAAGTTTGTTCCATCAAATGCATGTCCAGGACCAAGGATCAAAGAAAAATACAAATATGGCTGCCAATTTGAGAATAATGGTAACAGCAACATAATATTTGCTGGGTATTCATGGGGGGAATATGTGCATATGTGTGTAAGATATGAAGTCTCTATGATCAATAGTGTGCTCAGGGTGAGTGTGCACAGATACCGATGACAATGACGACAACAACGATGGATGACAAACAAATCATGATTCTATAGGCTCCTTGGCATATATGCCAAATGAGCCAATAACATATGTATGCATACATAAAAATACAAATTTCCATATTATTTAATTGGGGGCATGTGTGCACAACAGAGATATAAGGCAGATCTGTTGGCGTCCTGTTATACGTGCACTTAAACAAATAGGAATACTTAATCCTTACCTCAGCTTGTGTTGCACCCAGATCAGTAAGTAATGTTGTTACTTGTGACTGGTTATCAACTGAGGCTGGATGTTTTAAGAGCTGTAGTAGCTGCATCTTTAGATTCTTCCTTACACTACTCACTTGAGACTTTGCCAGTGTTGGTGGTAAGTTCACTGCAATTAATTACTGAAGTATCAACGATTTGGGTAATACGAGCAATAAGTCCTGTAAGTATGATTCAAACGATTTTATTTTTGAAATATAGTGCAATATAGTTACATGCATCGAAGAACGACAAATAATAACTGTGTGCTAAAATACTACTGAAACGAAACAGAAATTTTCTCTAGCACGTCTTTTAATTACAGACCGAATCCATGTAATTACTAATGTTTATTATTTTCTAACATGAATTCGGCTTGGGTTTGCCTTGTAACAAATGAAAACAATAAAACCTTACCATGTAATGCTTCAAAGGCCTGTACAACACGTGACATATACTGGGGCCTTTGTTTTGCTGCATTGGTCAGGACACTCATGCAAGTCATGAGATTCACACTGAAAGGGTTCACAATGACAAGAAAATAGGTCCAGATGGACCTGAGCTCATTTGGCATTATCAAAATACTTCAGACAATTTAGGTCACAATGTCACAAGGATACAAAGTGTCTAAGATCAAATTTCCAATGTGATCAATGAAAATATCACAAATATGGCTGTCAAACTAGAAATACAAGCAGCATCAATGTAATTTTCACAGGAAATAAAGAGGCTATAGAGATACATATGGCTGCAAAATATGACATCTGTATCTTTAACTGTGTGTCCAGAAATAAGGTTCAAAGAAAAAAAACCAAATATGGCTGCCAATTTGAGAATAATGGTCACAGCAACATAATTTGCTAGGCTTTGAGATGGGACATAGGTGCATATGTTTATAAGATATGAAGTCTCAATAGTGTGCTCAGGATGCATGTGCACAGACGACGACAATGACAATGACGATGGACGACAGACACTTCATGATTCTATAGGCTCTTTGGCATATATGCCAAATGAGCCAAAAACCTCAATCATCGTTCTTTTTATTTTAAAAGTAATATAGACGGTCAGATTACCAACGTAGATTCCACATTCATCATCCATTTCTTAATACGTGTATACTTAAAACGTTCATATTACTCCCACTTTGTGCTGATACTGTACTCCAACTACCATTGCTTGCTTTCCCAAATGCTAAATGCTGGTTAAAATCATCTTCTATTTTACTAAACTAACCTTGATATGTGATGCCACGAGAGAAAATCTGTCAATCTCTCGAAGGACTTTTTCCCTTCATCTTCAAGTTTCTTATATTTGAAAAACGGATGTTCGGTTGGTGCAATATCTAAAGAAATATCAAGTGCCTTTCCTTTTGGTGCCTCGGAGTCCTTTAAGATACAAAATACCAGGTCATTTGTTAAACGTTTGTAAAAAATAGGTATTTCATTCTATATTGACTCTACTGATTTAAAATCAAATAAAGAATACTCACGGCTTGCTTTTCGGACAAACATAAGACCAACCCTTCCATAAACTTTACAGCATGTGTTCTGACACTGGAGACAAAAGATGTAAACATTTTATTCATTATTACAAGCGCATAGTAATACTAGACGTGAAACGAATTCATGAATTATGTGCCTACCTAAGTCTTTTCACAATGTATAAGTGGTACCTACCCATCATTGTCCGAATCTAACATCTCAATGATTTTGTTCTTCATGTCCACTATACAATGCCAAGTTTGCTCCATTCCATCACTCACCGACTTTGCTTTAGCAATCCACTGTTACAAAACGAACAATTTTAAATTAAACATTATTTTGCAATTAGGGTATGATTCCTGTTTCAAAGTCGAAACAGATGAAAATGATCAATGGTAAATTCTAGCTCATGAAAAATATCTTTAATATTTTTAAAATGCTCGTTTTGTAAAAATGCTCGATAGCCGTTACCTGAAAGGCTACTCTGTATAGGTTGGACATTGATAACATAACTTTCTTGGACACAGCAACATTATCGTCTTGTAGCAGCATCACAAGGTTACCAATCACTTTACTAAATACGTCTGGGTCCTTCTTGCTGAAAATAAATGTCAAAACCTTGTTTCATTTTGATTACATGCCAAGGATCGCAAATCATTTCAGGTCGGATTGTGGCAATGCTTGGGCCTGGTATTTTAGGAAACATGTGTCCAATATTATTTACATAGATTTGTGTCTTTTGCTTGCTGACATATTGCTTTAAGTGTGGGATCTATTTACTTTCTTTTGTTCTTTTTAATATTTGATGGATATGTAATTTTGCCACGGTTCGTTAGTTCAATGTACACTTTAGAAATCAATGTCATGTTCGAGATCAGTGAATTACTTACCAAGCTTCTTCTATGAAGGTAATGATAAACTTCTTAACTTCTGGGGCACGATCCGATTGAAATGCTAACATTTCCTGTAAAAGCAATTATTATAAGTAAGGTTTCGCCATTTTTGATACAAAATATTTTTCATTCAACCATCTTTGTTGTTGGCAGAATTTATTTTTAAAAAATAGGTCCAGATGAACCTGAGCTCATTTGGCAATATCATAAATCTAAGAAACTAAGGTTACACTATTACATGGATACAGATAAAGTGTCTAAGATCAGATCCCAAATGTATCATCTATGAAAAAACCCAAACATATGGCTGCCAAACTAGAAATATATGTGGCAGGTAATAAAGAGAGTATGTAGATGCATAAGACTGCCAAATATGAAGTTTGTATCATTAACTGTCTATCCTTGAGTAGGTGTTCAAAGAAAAAAAACAAATATGGCTGCCAATTTGAGAATAATGGTCACAACAATATAAGTTTTGCTAGGCTTTGATATAGGATATAGGTGTATGTATGTGCAAGATATGAAGTCTCTATGATCAATAGTGTGCTCAGGGTGACTATACATAGATGACGACAATGATGACGATGACAACAACAACGACGACGGACAAATCATGATTCCCAGGGCTCGAATTAGCGACTCGCCCGGTCGAAATTTCGACCTGAAATTGTCTCGGGCAATCCAAGATTGCATCCAGATTGCCTGTAGGGCAACCCATATTTTACAGCGGTTTTAAATTTTCAAGTCAGGAATGAATGTTGCAATGTCTTTTAAGAGGTTTTTAGTATGGTATAAAAGTCTGGGCCACCAGGATTTGCTTTGGGCAACCTTATTTGAGAGCTAGGTTTCCCTGCAAGCAACCTTGGATTCTTCACTAATTCGAGCCCTGTGATTCCATAGGCTCTTTGGCAATTATGCCAAATGAGCCATAAACATCTGCATGCTTTATCTCTCATACTTACATCAAGAAAATTATCCAAGAGGGCTGGTTCCTTGTGTACAATCAGCTCCGTTACCTGAAACAACGTATGGTTGTAAATGCTATTTGTTGGATGTTACACGGCGATAATCTCTAAGTATTTTTACATATTAAGACATTTACAGGAATTTTTTGTCGAGGGTTGATGTTTTCATATATGTATGCACATGGAATAGAAACAGCTCTACTTGCAGCATATCTCGGTTTTACCAGTATAACTAAATTGCATTACAACAGACGAAACTGAAAAGTAATCTTAAAATTTAATTGCTGAAAGCATTTCAATGAGACTCTAACGAAACTTACCAGTTTGAGATTGTTTACTTTGTCCTGTTCTTTCCTCATTAGGGTGGCTTTATTGATGAGATCCACAACCTACAGAAACGAGATTTTTTTCTTCATTTTAAATCCTTACCAGCAAGCCACTTGTTCGGGTGAATGAATACTTTAGTACATTCGC
Organism: Haplosyllis anthogorgicola; assembly: GCA_038406195.1. Lineage (NCBI taxonomy): Eukaryota > Metazoa > Annelida > Polychaeta > Phyllodocida > Syllidae > Haplosyllis > Haplosyllis anthogorgicola. Next base: position 13,261 of record JBCAUI010432173.1, read on the forward strand.
ATTCTTGCCGAGCTGATCACTCATCTGATCGAAAATTCAACGCACAAGTTTTGTCCCTCAAACGTTACATTTGGGAGTCATTTTCAACAATTTCCGAGTGACTGACGTTACTGAAACATGGATAAGACTGTCACTGTGTCGTTGGCATTTTTGTGCACTGTTCAGTATCGTTGTCACAGTTCAAATACCTCACAGCTATCTGCAAGATTTTCCCTATTTATATTTCAGTTTTTTCTCAGATAACATGCGACCTTGATATCAGAAGCAATGCCCTCTTTATTTGAATCAGCAGGTACAAGAGATCACATGGCATCCTGGCATGTGTATTAAACACACTGGATTGAACAACCAGGTGGCATGGACGTAGTTACGGAGTTTTACTTGAATGAGTAAAGTTCACTTGGTGGCAATTTGTATAGTTGTGGTAATATGCTCTGTAGCGGATTATATATTCTGTGACCAGGATTTGGTCAAGGGGGCCCTTTACGAAAATTCTACCAATGACAGTCTAATCTTAGTGCCTTGAGGTGCTGGGGCCCCAAAACTGGAGGGGACACCCCCGGATCCGTCACCGATTTGAGTTGTAGTACAGGTACATTAATGTCTTAATGTACCTTTGGTTATAGTAAGTTGTTTGCAGTGCCAATAAATTTGACAACTGGACTTAAGCGATAAACTGACACAAAAGTTGGGCGAGTTCCCAGGAGAGCTCCTGGCTGGGAAGATAAAAGTTATGAACCACAATCAGTAAGGGAAGTCCCGAAATTTTAGGGTTATTCCTTTGTTTTGATGACATTCCTCTAAAAAGGGGATAT
>JBCAUI010432284.1:0-14074 GCA_038406195.1 Haplosyllis anthogorgicola
TCAAATATTTCTAAATTAATTAGCGTTATGTTGTCTTACTTTATAATGATGTTACCCCTAACGAAACATTGGATAACAAAAATTATTTTGGCAGTGGGGGGGGGGGGGGGCACGCCTCCTGCGCCTCCTAGATCTGCCAATGTTATCCGCAATTTAAACGCTTGGGAATCAAATAATTCATGTGGAAGCAGCAAAAAACACAATAGACCCCAGTGAGACGGTGCGAAGGACGTGAAGCAGTTGCTTCACCGGAGTGGGCCGTTCTTTCAAGTCTTTATTACAAACTTTGAAAAGGCACAGCTAATAAATAGACAACGACACTACTCTACCACAGATTACAGGTGTCCGAGTGAAACTACATGTGATTTTTTTGCTCTTCAGAATGGCAAGTATTGTAATATTCTACAAATGTTTGTTACAATGTTTGGTTTTAAAATGAAACGGTACGTACTGGAAACGGATTGTATTGAAAGAAGAAAAAAAAGAAGAGCTGTTACTAATGGTTTAATCGATAATTTCGGACCACGCTTTTCTGTTTTGCCTCCTTTGAATAGAAATTTGGCAACGTCACAAAAACAAAGGAATCATTCCTCAGTGGTAGCTTGAACAGAACGGACGTTCTTTTGTCAATGAAAAATATTCTGAATAGAAATTTGTGTTGTGAATTCCTAGTGTTGGCTGCGAACCATGAACTTTTGTTGGACAAGAAAATTAATTGATTTAGAAACGTTTGCAACAAACGTATAAACATAGCGTGAAATTGCCCTAAAATTAATAACATTTTCTGAAGTTGCATTTTGCATTTCAGGCACAAAGAGCACCATTAACCAAACAACAGATCGCAGGTAATGATTTCACGATAGTTTCATAAAGCATTTTTCTTGTGGCGATAGGGCAAAGTCAGGCCATATTTACATTTATACATGAATTTGTTCTCCTTTCAGAACTGCGAGACAAATTCAACATGTTCGATGAGAACAGAGATGGTACTATTAGCTGTAAGGAACTGGTTTAGTAATGCTTCATGTCCCATTTTACATAGCCAGTTTAGAAATGTAGACATACGATTATAAATATTTCGTTAGTATTAAAACGAAACTGAGTTTAAATAAACATTTTTACGACTTACGTGGTACGTGTGATAATGTTTTGAAGCAATGGAAGTTCGGGCTGTGTTTGTCTTGGAGTTCAGAATTCAAGCCTTCAACCTGATAACCTTGCAAAAATAAAATATTGTTAGCATTTCACAGAAAAAGGCGCCAGACGTATCGCTCTTTATATTAATCAGCTGCGATTGTGTACCCGATAAAGCTGGCTCATGAATCTTCTTTATGAATTAGTACAAAAAAATAACAAAAGAAACATTCGATTTCTAGTATTGTCACTTTGTAACGACAAAGTTCTTTAAAGAATCTTTGATCCATTCAAATATTAATGGAAAAGGTAATACTTTAATGGAATTAACATCAATGCCGATTGATTGGCTTTTTAGTATTTATGTGTGATATTGAGACAACGACTGCGGGATCAAATTGGCCCCAGAAGACAAAAAAGAACAAGAAGTTCAGTCACTTTTTATCAGATTGGTGAATCAATCGGCCGTTTACTTACGCCGTGAAAATTTTTAAACGTCGCCGAATATTAATCCTTTCAATTCATCATGATACAAAATATGTGGATGTACGACCCCTAAGAAACTAATGGCCATCAGCTTACTATTCATTACATGCTTTCTGTAATAGTTGAGCACATTAGCTCCGCTTTAATTTGCATTGACACAAACAAAAATTTCTATTGCCACCCAACTGAAAGGAAAGTTCGACTTATCATCACGATATTTCACCTTGAGATGATAATGTGACTGTCTTAAAATTGACATTGAATTGATAAAATTGCCAACTGACACCAGTACACACCATTTGCAGATCAACGCAACATTTTTGTTGACTTTTTGTCAACAACTCCGAATTGATTCAGTACCCTGTTTATTCGTGTTTTTTTTGTGTTTGGATGCGCATAAAATCACCGTGTGACATTTTGCTTCATAGGAAATACATTTCCATTACAAAATGTAAACAGACACATTAAGGATTTTAAAATCAATTTCAAAGTCTGTAATTATTAAAGTTACACACAAAAAACCTGTGTGTAGGTCTATACTTCTTTTTTGTGTCGAGGACGTGAAAGGAAGTAAAGGCATTTTATCCGAAAAAAGGAAAAGTGATTCAGGTCACGCACATAAATCATCTTTGTATTCAATAATTTTAACAACTGAAAATTGTGTAGTACAATAAATTTTTAATACTGCTAATGTATACGACCTCTCTCTATGACAAATCTAAAAGGCAACAAGAAAAATTGTATCAATTTCTAAACAGAAAAGACACGAACAAAAGCATGGTTTGATACTCTGTTGTTTCAAACATTCGGTTCGAAAAAGTAATCCTGTTTTAGTCAATAGCAGGGAACCTCTCCAAACTAACAGCAAATTTGTTTAGGCCATACTGTTTACGCTAATGTTGTACAGAATCTTTCACAATCCTGTTAATTTAGAGGATTGTTATTTGTTTACAGAAAAACTGATGCAATGTTCCGGTGCAAATCCGACCAGAAGGGAAGTGCAGGAGCTCATTACAAAGTACGACAGAGTGGATGAAAAAACAGGAAAAGGTACGAACAATGCGTAACTTAAATTAGAGGATTCATAACTGAAGACAAAAGATGTTCAATAAACTCAAGCTGCAATAGATGGCGAATAATCTCACCGAACAAATACTTAATCATGTTATTTTATGTTAAATGTGTAGACGTTTAAAAATTGATAACGTGTATTTCAAAGGTGTTAAATAATTCTGTCTATTCCCTCTTTCATTTTTAATTTCAGCAAATGGGGTTCTTGAATTTGGTGAGTTTTGTGATGTGATGGCGGAATGGCTGAATAAAGATCAACACGAAGAACTGCGCCTCTGTTTTAAGATGAAAATAATGCTATTTTTTTTACAGCAAAGGCAAATGTTTCCATTCGGCTGCTATTTTATATCGAGGTTCTTCCTAAAATTACGTTTCTGTCAGATCTGACAGATCTGTCAGATTTGGTTGACATCATAATTCATACAAGGTAGGTCATGTGTGGTATGTAATTACAATTAAATCATGTATGATTTATATTTGTAATAAACAATGTATGTCACATTTTTGTTAATTTTTTACTGAAGTTATTAAAGTAATCAGATCTGTCAGATCTGGCAAAAACCGAATTAGGAAAAACCTCGGTTACCAGGGTACAGCAATTTTAATGAACGTGTTCATTTATCTGGACCTTTTAATATGATTAACACTAATACATGTTTTCAGAGTTTTGATGTAAACGGCGACGGATTCATAACTCGAGAAGAGCTTAGTCGTATTTTGTGCAGTAAAGGTTATGACAGACTTACCAAAGAGGAACTCAGTTGTGTGAGTACGAATATTTTAACAGAATTGTCATTAAGTTTTGAAACAGACTGTGTGTGATACTGTGATTTCTTGGATCTCTGGTGCCGTGCTCCAGAAAAAGTGTTCTCTTGGTCAGTAGGGTTAGAATTGATAGTATATTTATTACATTAGAAGCTATGGATAGGCATGGCATGAGAATTACATTTCGGTGTGTCATGTTAGGTTCTCAACAATGTATGCAGAATGTTTTCTGTTTTGCAGGTGGATGATATGCTTAACAAAGCAGATCAGAAGAAGGATGGTAAAATATCTATTGAAGGTAAGAATCAGGTTATTTGACTATTCTACAGTGTTTGAAATAACGCTTTCTATTTCAATATTAAGTATTTTACTCTTTTACCTTTCAGAATTTATCAATTACATGACAAATCTCCAACCAAGTTGATGTCGTTCATTCAGGCGATCAGTTCATTCTCATTTCATATACATCTCACTACAAGCATACACAAACATTCTTGTGTCGTAATCTTTGTTGTCACATTGTTCCTTTGTAAACGGATTTTTGTGTCAAGTGCATTCTACAGGCTTCCTAAGACAGGCTCCCTTACACAAAATCGTATCATTTGTGTATAAAGGGTAAGGGAGCTCCCATAAGGTACTGTGCTTTTGCTCTAATACGATTTTTGTGCAACTGTAAGTTTTGATTAATACTAAGATTTGACCTTGTTATGTAATTAGAAATCTTATCTCTGAGGTTTATAAAATTGGAACGTCATGACTTACACAAAAGATTACCGAGCGACTATCAAACAATGAATACAGTTCATCGGCGTCTTTTGCAAGATATTTGTACATTAATATGGATTTAAATAGTAAATGCGTCGTATTGTTGTTTGTTACAAATCTTGGACGAGTCTATTATATCTACGTAGCTTCATTTGTTCAATTTTGTACAAGAAATTGGTGTAAAACAACTTTTGGAAATAAATTGATGCTAAAAAACAATGCAACAAAGTTAATGTACAAAACGACTTGTAGAGATCGTACGAGAAAAAAACTATTTCAGCCACGGAGCAATATTTCCTTAAAATGATTTTGGTGCTATTAAAAATGCTCGAAAGTACATCTGCTACTTAGTGAATTAATTTTTCACCACTGGTATTAATCAGAAATATAAATAGTTATTTGTTATTGAGACAAGGATATACCGTCGTTGGTCTCATACCACAGTAGTAAATTTGAGCAAACATGATGAAACATAAGATATACCAGTAAGTACACATTTACACTTTTCGAGTGTACATATTTATGTGGATCGAAAATCGACACAAATGGGAATGTATTGATATATCTGACAGATCTATATCCTCATGGATTGGCAGAATAACACCACTTGCTAAAATATATAAATCTTCCATTAATTTACGTTACAAAACGTAGACGTCTATTCTTTTCAAAAAAATTAATAGATTATTTCAATTTACACAAACTTCCTTCACCGTTAAAGCCGAGTTCATCCTTAGAAATATGGCTATTGAATGTCCAAGTAACCAAGGCCCGTACCACTTTGTTTTAATATTAACCCAGATTAATAAGATCTTGCATGATATATCAACAAATGAGTGACAGTGAAGACTATTGTTAATTTTTCTACTCATCAATTAATAAGATACATGATTGAGATAGACACGCAGAGCTGTCAATATATGAATGTGTAAGAGTAATAATGACATCCATTGGTTTCATGTAAACATTCGTAGTTGTTTCTTCACAACGTGTTCACATACTTCATTAGGACACAAACGGATTACTGTTAATTATAATTTACAAAATGGTATGTATATGTTCTTTATGATTTCATAAATCACAATGCGTTAAATAAAGTATAGGTTTCTTAAAATAATTATCCCCGTTAATACACAAACCAGCAAAGATTAAGGATTACCCTGCTAAATCATTGGTGACACAGTGCATATTTATATTTATTGATATGTGCACTGGAAAACGGACATTGATTACATATATTGTTGCAGACATGTGTATACAAAGCATAACATACCATAACCAAATCATGTTTTAAATCAAGTCTCCTATGTAATTTATCGAAACAACAATACAATATGAAATTGTGTCATTTCAAATTGGAAAATATTTTGAGCTAGGATGAATGGAACTTTTATATTTATGGTGTCATGGAAAATTTTATTGTTCCAAATTTAAAGTATATTTCCTTATACCTTTCTCAAGTTATATAAACGCCACTATTATTGTTCAGATATAGTACTTTGCAAATTCATTAAATGATTTATTACTTAAAACATATACTTTTAGTCTAAAGCACAGCCCAAAGGGAGAGGAAAGCCACAGAAATCACAGCCAACACCCAGGTCAAATTCGAAACCAGCTCCTAAGGGACAGCCAAAAAAGAAACCATCGCCAGAAGAAGAGGCAAAAAGAAAGCGTATGCATAGTTTATACAAAATGTTAATGCTTTACTTAATGGCAAAAAGAGCTAAATCAATATGTATGGAATGCATATCTAAATACTATATTCTTAATTTAGATAAAATGGTACACATAGATTTATTGTTTGCAAAATAGGAAATTATATAGATTGTGAAATGTTACAATCAGTTGCAGTCTTGTTTTTTTATCTTCACACTAAGATGTGATATTTAATTTAATCTTTATTTTATCTGCAGAATGGGAAGAAATTTTCAGAGATCTGGACGAAGATGGAAGTGGAGCACTTGATGCGGCAGAACTTGGTAAAGAGTAAAAACAGCTCATAGAAATCCCAGAGATGACAGAAATATTAAACTTTCAAGTACATCATTAATACTTTTTGTATAATGTCTAGTATATTCTTTTAGGTAAAATGATGAGATGTGGAGGGTTAAACCCAACAGAGGAGGATATAAAGGCTTGTCAGAAACTAATTAGTCATGTTGATAAAGACGGTATGCTGCATGGTAGCGATAAGCCACGAACGCTTAATTTTGTTTACGAAGAACTAAAAGTGCAAATTGTTCCTGAAAACAATTGTTTGTATTTGATCTACTATAATTATTTTAAGAAGATAATACTTAGTAAATTGTGCATGTGTGATTCAACTCCTGAAATTTCGAAACGTACAGAACAGAGGAGAAAACAAAATAATTTCACGCTGTGCTTTTGATGTACTATTATTCTAAAACTGATAGTGATTTCATCCTCTGTTATTTTTGAAATGAATTGTCCAGTTGATTAGCTTACAATCGGATGAGATAAACATGCCTCTACATTTGTTTATATTAGGGAACAATGTCTTAAGTTTGGAGGAATTTTGCGACTTGATGTCAGGAAAGTGGAAGGAAAAGGAAGAGGAGAAAGATCAATTAAAAGCAGCTTTTCGGGTTTGTATGTTGTTTATGCAATTTTCGATATTTTCGGTATTATGGACAATGTCAGCATGTAACAGAAAGGTACTTTATCTTGTCGTAGTGGTTACGTTTTTAAACCGTATAAAATCGACTTTGGAAATGCTATTACTACAGAAAATTTAATCCCGTCATGTTGAGTTACGTGTTTACTGACCAGGCAGAGTTTTGACGTTCTTATGGCATACCGTTCAGTTTGTTCTGTGTAATAAATCATTCTTGAACTTTATGAAAATTTAAAAAATCGTTTACACTGATTAAGCCCGTGGAACACTATAAATGTCATTCACGGAATACACATGACAAGGTGTACCTATTTTTGTGATGCAGAATTTTGATAAGAATGGTGATGGCTACATTTCTGAAAAGGAATTGATGGAAGTTTTATGCAACATGGGTAACAATCCTATGAGTGAAGACATAGTAAGTACCACATCATTTTCATTTTCAGTTATTAATGTGTAAAGGTGAAATGAGACAATATGAAATATTCAAATGCACCAGATCCACGTCATCACCACATAAAGATATAAATTTGGAAATCGTTAAGTAAAACGAAATCGCCTCAGCTCTTTGTGCCTTTGTGATCATCACTCGGTACTGAAACCTTTAAAAATGCGTGTTGCAGGCACGGATGCTGTTTCATGAATGTGACAAAAACGGAGACGGCAGGTTGGACTTCTGTGGTAAGTATCAATTAAATAAACAAGGATTTCAATTAGACTGAGTACGATTGTATGCAATGTACAATTTACATGTACAATTTTTACACAAACATTAATTATTTCTCTTTGCAGAATTCTTGCAGTTGTACGCTTGAATAGTTGATGAGAAGAAATGCCTTTCAAGAGCCTTATCTGAAATCTAGTCAATATCTCACTTTTTACTCTACATTTTGCATGGAAAATATTACTTGTAATCTAGTGTGTCCAGCCTTTTTAGCTTTTGTATGTCATTTTGTGTCGAAAAGGTCAAATTATAATTTTACCTTCTTTTAATGTGATTCAACTTCACGAAAGGGCTGTTTCGAACAATGAGCGCGAAGTGTATTTCTCTATCAGTGTAAACAAAAGTGACTTGTTCTCCGAGAGACTTTTTGGCCTTGTCTTAATGTGTACTATAATGCAATAAATCATAATATTAATACTAAGTCATTTATACTTTCAAGCTCGACATTTCCTACTTAAAAACAGTTAACTAATAATGTTCGGCACTTCATTGAAGCGAATCAAGAGAATTGTTCTTATCCGCAGGTAGCCAAGTGATGAATACTCTTTGTTTCGGTCAAAGTTGACATCATAAATGTAATGTCATAAAGTCCTAACCAGCTTTACTAGATGTGTTATTAACTTGCGAGATGGCAGACAGCGGGCGGTAATTATTCTTATTTCAATCTCCTGTTAATTCAAGGCAGAAACTACAGTCCAGTAAAATTGTAATACTTCGAGAACGTTTGGGTGTAAGGGCAGACCAATCCTGTGATTATTGACGGGAATAAAATGCAAATTCTGTTATTTAAAAATTAGTACAGGATTTTCTGCTTCCGCATACATGGCATAAATATAAATATCTATTGTTTTTAAATAAATGACTTTTATAATCTAATAGACAATAGCGTACATATATTCCATCACCTTAACAATAACATATATCAATAAGTTGCTCCCTGCTGCAGCTGCAGTCGCACGTGAACCGTGGAGAAATCTATAAATAAATCATTAGTGTGGAATTATTACGGGGCAGTGACAATCCGGTTTGTCACGTCGCGTACACTTCGGAATCGTTGATGAATATAACGGATTATTTATGTAGACAATGCTCTCTTAAATAAGAATCCTATTAGCCAGAGCATTATTTGCTTAAAAATGGTAAGTTTATTAATTTATGACTTTGTTTCTCAATAAAGTTCTTCACTTTTAAACTTCCAAGTGGGGATTTTTAAAGACAATTTAATAAAACAGTAAACTAGAAAAAAACGTAACAAACCTTTGATCCTTTTTTTGGGAAGTTTATCTTTCTGTTTTCTTCACTGTTACTTTCAGTCTGGAACTTCGAAGAGACCAAGTTCAGTAGGTGGATCGACCGAACTTCAACTTGCCTGTACGTTTTTTTTACCGAATAATCCCCAATTCATGTATCCTTAGCTCATTGCGTTCAGAGAGTGATAATGCTATCAGTTTTTCAAGAATAGGACATCACGCTGTGGTGTTATGTGCACCAATGGCATAGAGTGGAATGAACTTTACTCATAAGTTTCAATCTTTGTAACAATTATGGAAGTTACTGTAAAATTCTTTATTCAATGCAATACGAAATGTAACCCAAAAAATTACATAAAAATGACAGCAAGTAATATAAGTAAACAAGATGGAATGTGTATGGAGTATGTATTAATTTATTGATAACTTGAACTTGTTCTGCTTTGGTACTACTCGTTTTATCGTAGCAGCAACAGGTGTGCTAAATTGTTTTCAAGTTTCATTTTGGCAAGGATGATTTCTCCTGACGTTAGTTTTACTGTTGTTGTAACTAATACACAAATAAGCAATATTTAACATCAACAATCATTGTATGGCAGTTTGTACATATACATTGTAAGAATCAGTAGATACACCACAAATGGTGTGCACTTTGTTGGCCATTTGTTGTATTGCTTTTGTTGATAAGCCGGAACAGATTTATCAATAATTGATCAAACATACAGCCATTTATTTGTCTGTTAAAAAATAAAAGCAAAGTTCAAATGTAATTTTGTCTAAACATTTATCAGCATCCAAAACAAAGAAAGGAAATGTCTTTAAATGTCCTCAAGGCAGATCCAATATGAACTGGTCCACTACGCTAGCACATTTATGGAGAGAACTTTATTAATGAAGCTTTCATCCTACTGCGAACTCATGATACTGAATGCAAAACGAAACTGTTTCCTTTTAAATGTTGCGTAACAAAATATGGCATCATTTACTACCATCATTGTTACCCATTTTATCTTTCATCATTGTCCGTCATATAAATAATAACACTCATCACGCCATGGTGACACATTTATCACTACATTTCTGTCGAACTTAAGTAATTTAATGCGAATAAATGTCCTCTATGAAAAAGCACGACATAGCAATTGCATCTTGTCAACTCGAGTTATGACAGGGATAATCTATAAAAGAAATTAAACCTTGAAAGCGCAGAATTTACGATTGTTTATATTACGAGAAGCACAGATCCATTATTTGCCACTTAAAGTTATAAATGCTCATTATTTATTCAGGAATATTGCCACAAGATACATTATGAATATATTTATTGTATTTTAGCCTGGAAGCAGAATTTCCAACTGATCGACGAAAATGGTGATGGCAAAGTATCCAAGGCAGAATTCAGTGTGTACACCTTTTTATGTGACTGCAGCATCCAAATCCCGCTGTTAACTGGCTCAAATCTGTATATGCGTTATTGCATGGCATGAAGAAAAATTACGAGTTCAGAAAAATTATATCAATTTGGGATTCTTTCGTAACAAAGAACACCCATGCTGATAGGAACTAAAAACCTGAAAATCGACAGAATTTTTCTTCTGTAGACAACTCGTGTATTCCAGTACTGCATTTCGCTCTGCAAGCCACCATCAATCATAAAATAGTAATTCATACTGACCTGTTTTCATTTCTTTTATCAAGAAAAGTGTCTCCAAAGCTGTGGTAAAAATCCAACAGATGAAGACATTGATGAAATAATGAAAATGTATGACAAAGATAGTAAGCACCTATTATTTTATATTTCTTTTGGTATTTTATCAAACATAAGTACTCCGTTTTGATAATAAACCATTTGATATTCAATGAATAATACCTTAAGTCGTTTAGGTAATGGTGAGGTAACATTTGAAGAGTTTTGCGAAGTTATGAAAGAAAGGATGACTGAAAACGAGAAGGATCTTCGAGCAGCTTTTGAGGTATTTTTGCTTACAAATGTTCAGATTATATCAAAAACAAAGATGATATTCGTACTATTAATATTCTGAATACTATGCTATATCCTTAGTCTTGTACTTTAATTTTCACCTCCTGATGATATAATTTTTTCTCCAAGTTTCAAATTTGATCGATTTTGCGAAAGATAAATCGGAACAAAAACGAGAACAATGACCACAATTATTCCTGAATCAATAACCCAATGCTCTTTCTCTATGTCTGTAATAGTCTGCTTCGAGATAAATCTGAATCTTTTGATCGTTTTCAGTTGCTTGACAAAGATAACGACGGCTATTTGTCAATAGACGAACTTTGTGAAATATTGTTCAAGAAAGGCCGGGATAAACTTTGCGACGACGACAGAACCGAGGTAAGTCTGAAACCGAATAATTTACAGGCCACAGAACAACAAAATGATGTCTTGAAGAAATATATAATTGATGGCTGGTAATTTTAGTTTTCATCACTGCCAAATATGTTGAAAATCGAAATTGAAATGAGAGTTTGAACTGCAACTTCTACTGGAATTCTTGTTTTTGCACCGAGAATGCAGACACAAGTCAAGACTGAAATATAAGTCACTCGTTATTTCCTGTTCACCTGCGAACACAATCGTCATTACGTTGTATCCACGATGAAATATTCAATTTAGTGACGACCAAGTTTTGTTCAATACTTTAATTTTAACTTTTCAGTTGGAAGAGATGTTCAGGGAAGCAGATTTAAATCATGATGGAAAAATCAGCATTGATGGTACGTACCTGCCTCGTAACCATTTAACGCTTTGCCTTTAGCATCAGGTGAAAAATAACAGAATAATCCTGTATGTACTTGAAGTCGCAGACCTTCTTCTGTAGATCAAGAGCAAAAAGGATAATTCACGAGACATGTAACAACGCGTTTAAGCGAATATGGCAATTTCCTTCTTATTTGAGAGCACGATTTCTCGCCATCAGCAACATGAATTACATCAAATGTTTGGTGACTTTCACAATAACCGTAATCTTATTCCGTTGTCCTGTAACGGCTGTAATTTCGTCAGATGTGTACACATCATGCATTAATATCATTATCAAAACTACCTGATCTTGGATTGTAGAATTATATATATGTCACGGTTCCGTAAACCATCCTTGTTGGTTCTTCCGCAAATTCTTGTGGCGACCGCTCTGGTCTTCCATTCTAGGGGCGACCACTCCCATGGGGCGGCCACCTCCTAACCAATTGCCAGTGCGCATGCGTCATGGCTGTGACCTCACCATACGAATGTCCTACGAGGCTTTACGTCATGATTTGAGTGTTCCTATGGTGACATCACGAACATGACATCATTCCCAGCCCTCCACGGGAGTATTTAAGAATGTGTGACCCCATCTACAGGGACACATCCGTCCTTGTGTCCTTCGGGTTAACTTGTGCACCTTCCCAGGCGTCCATCTCACGAGACGTTTTGAAGTCTACTCAATTGTTGTTTTCAGTCATTAATAGCATTCAACCCAGTGCCCGTCAGCCTGGGTCCTTTAGTTTGTAGTTATTTGTTGCACCACATGCCATGTCAGGTGGCTCAATAAAGCCTCAAAGTAAGCATAATGCAGCTGGGTCACTGCCTATTGGACTTCAGCCGGTGCCCAGAAATAAGGGAAGTGATCTTCCCAACTCAGACTGAAGCAGAGAACCTCCCAGTTCATGGAGAGTGGGTCCCGCCTTGACATCATGGCATCCCTGGGTGGGTCTGGAGTTAATTTTAGGAGTGACCTGGTTAAGTGTCTTGGACACTCTGACAGCAGCTGCACCTGAGGCAGCCAGTGTAGGGGTGGACATGTAGGCACTGCAAATTGTGAATTGCACCATAAGAGCCGTGGTACTGAAAGGGGTCGAGACCTGACATCCCCGGGTGTTGAGGAGCATCGAAGTTCCCCACTTCCCGTAGGTGGCTACATCAGGAGCGGAGTGTCTGAGGTGCCCCACAGTGCTACATGGCATTCGATTGTTAAACTTAAGTTTAGGCCTTAGTGCCACCTTAAAACCCAACATGTAGAGAAAAGGCAGCATGAATTTGGATGGAACCCCCATGGACCCACCCATGGGTGACCATCAACCCACCAATTCCAGGACCACCAGTGGGATAGTGGAACAACTTGAAGCAACAGTGGTGGAGGTGGCCACCCCACCACTGGAGAAATCAACAGGACAACCAAGGGAGGGAGAGAGACTCCTGAGACCCTGGAGACTGTCTGGGAGAGATCCAAATGAGCATCAGGACAGCCAGTGGTGGACCAAGGGGTACCTCTGATGGGACTTCCCTATGTCAGGGACCGCTACACACTGCGGGTGATCGTATCTGAACTCCTACCTAATGGGGAGTTCCACAAACCAGTGTGACACCTCTGGAATGTGGAGGTGTTGAGTGACCTCCTCAGGGCAGAGGTCCCAGAGATGCAAGAAATTGTATTTCTAAGTGACTGAACCATGATCCTGTTCTTTGGGTGCAGGATCATGGGAGAGGGCTTGGAGCCAGTGATGCGGGTGTACTGGTTGGCTGTCTCTCAGTAGGATGGAGGAGATGGATAGGTCACACCATCTCCCTGAATGCCATGAGGATACCTGTCATGACCACCCAACAATTGGCTGCACAAGCCCTCATGTGAGCCCGGGAACAGACGGAGTGCCAACAGTGAGCAGTTGGGGATTGTGTGGCAGATGCTGAGGTGATGGCCTACTCGGCCAGAAGGGTACGAGAGGGAAGAGCTCCACAAGGGCACGGGCACCCCGAGATGGGAGATGATGAGCTGGTAGGGGTGGACGTCCCCAATTTGGCCGCCATTTGGCTGGAAGGACTCAATCAGGATCCACCCAGCAACTGTCCAGGGCAGTCAAAGAAGGCAGCAGGGGGAAAACAAAAAGGGTCTGACTCTCAGAGGGCCTCCGGGGGATCCAGCACTGGTAGCACCAGGGGACAGTCACCCGCCCCCGTAGGCAGAAGCCGAAGGCTGGTGAGGCCAAAGCACCAACCACCTCCAAGCCCATCACCCTCTCCTGACCGAGGAGGGGATGATAGTGACTCCGGGCAGTCCTCTGTCTCCTCTGTGAGCCATCGCTCAGGTTGTAGGAGAAGAAGACAGCAGCAATCCAGGAGCGGACATCGCACGGGTGCCATCAAATTGGAGTCCTAGACTGAGGACTGCACCGTAGGCCAATATCTGATGTGGAAGGAGTCTGTGAAGGCATACCTGGATGCTGGTTATGAAG
>JBCAUI010432395.1:0-14073 GCA_038406195.1 Haplosyllis anthogorgicola
AATTCCCCACTGGTATCAATATTTTTTCAAAAATTTACTTTTTGATGGAATATGTTTGTAGTCATTTCTAGGGACTGAACCCATTGTTACATCTTACCTACAACTGTTGGAAGTGAGAGAAATTCAATTAGGGTCAATGGGAGATACTTGGCAACAAGAAATCTTATTGATATAAGCGATATCGATATAAGCGGGGACCACTGTGTATCGATATTTTGGCCAATTTTCCCAGTTTGTATCGATTCTGCTTATATCGATATCCCGCTTATATCGATACTTTTTCCCGCGCCAAAAATATCGATATATCCGGGGACGAGTGTATATTCAAGTTATTTAATGTAAAACAATCACATACATGTAACTGAGTATCACTTTATTCATATTGGTTATAAGATACATCACAATTTTTCTTTACATTGGCCTTCTTCTGAAAACTTTTTAAATACATGCATCAAAACCATTGCTAGGAATTACTCAGGTTATTGTTCGTACATGCAATCCAAATACATTCATGGACACAACCGTCTACCACACACGACTTAAATAAGCACAACAAATACATTGTACAGTAGCACCCATCTTGAGCGACATCCTGCTTTTTATAAACACTATTGTTTGGGAAATGTTTGGCTCGATCAAAACAGGTTCTACTGCACTCCATTAAAAAATTATTAGCCAATAGGGAATTGGCATGATACTTGACTACCATTTACTCGTATGTAAATAATACATATATCTATTTATACTCCATTGATAATACTGCTATTGCTGAAACAAGATTTAATGCTAAAGCTCCTCCAGCTGTCTCCTGATCGTGATATAAATCTACAAAATAAAGAAAGAACATTAACTGTACTAGACATATCTAAATGCATGATTAAACATATGCTGCAACATTCTGTGTACATGTGCATGCAAAATGCACACAACAAGGAATTACTTCTATGACACAACAGATCATGAAATTACTATCAAAAGTTAAGTGTTCCACAAAAATTGAATTGAATGAGCTCGGCATGAAATTCAATTGTTGTGGGGCGCTAAACTTCATGATCTGCTAGGCTGGGTACACAGAGCTGGTATCCTTTTTGAATCACGAGAACTCTTGTTAAGCTTTCTACAGCATCTAAGTGCGATGTGTTAATCTGTTATAAATACAATACATATCAGTTTCTTACCTGTTTGTCTGTGAAGAGGAAAGATCGAGAGATGTACAGTCGTTTGGAAGATTCATCGTATCTCCACATGTGTAACGTATCACCTGCAACAATATGTGCGACACATAACTTGTTGCCCATTACATTTCATTGCTTACACTTATTATTATCTTTTATGTACATTTATATTGCGTAGTATAATTTTCAATGCATATGCTGTATTTTGTTGTAAACTCTCTATTTACATGGATACACAGAGTGGGAGACCAGAGGGGAGTCGCATGATCTAGAGTGCAATTACTTCTTAATAAATAAGAACATTAAGAACATGCCTTCTACAGATCCAGCGTAATTTCCGGTATGATCTGCTACGAACACAGACCCTGCACTGAAGGACCATTGTTCTATACTGCGTGTGTTTACTAATATGTCCTACAAAAGCCAATAATCCTCGGGTAAATAACTGAAATTTTCACACAGACATGAGTTATGAAGAATAACTATTTTTAACTTAACTTGAATTTAGAATGACATGGCAACAAAAGTTAAAGACAGGAGACAGAACAGGACTTACATGTGTTACTGGCAAATACAATGTACTATTCTTTAGCTGGGTTTCTTCCGTGTGGAAAACACCTCTATTGCACGGTATGGCCACTAGTTTCCTCTTCGGTCGTGTTTGGGAACATTGACATTGAACTAGTGTTTACATAAAAGAGTATTACAAAGTTACAAGCACAGAAGAGCTCCGAAAGGAACAAGAAACATGACGTTTAGTCATGTTTGCTGTTGGAATAAAGTAAATGTTAAAAATAATCACTTATTAAACCGTTTTTGCCCTTCCGAAATTGCCATTTTCTCAGATTAGGAGTCTTACCACGAATCACACCTTGCATGAAATCATCTTAATACGCTTAATGGTGTCCCGTTACCATGTACGATATCACTTAGTCTATCAAAAGTAAGTTGTACTTAAAATGCTGCAATGCCTGTAACCGATCGAAACATGTCAGATTGCAAAAAACAGCATAATTCTTACTTCTATTGAGATTCTCCTTGACTTCCATGTCCACAAGGATTCCGTCTTCCATTCGTCGCTTTTTCGTACAGTTCATGGCAAGAGTTGAGGGTTGTAAACCATTCATGCCCGCACAACTCTGCAATTATATGGTACTTGATATAAAGTGGTTAAAACTGTAAGTTTCAATAGTCATGACTAAAATACATTAAAAGAATTAGTTTCAATAAAATATACAACTCAGTTACATACATTAACGTGTCTTAATTAAATAACACAAATAACATTGACGCTTTTTCTGAAACATTTGATGTGCATAATAAATAAAGTTATCTGTTGCGAGTTTGTGTTCAGTGTAGCTGTTTCTTGTCGTTTCAACTTTTTAAAATGTCACAATTAATTACATTGCAACTAAGCACACTTACCATTTCCTCCTGGATACAAAGTTGTTCTGCATTTAACATATTTTTATTGTGTATATTTAATTATCCTTGAAAATGTATTCTTCTCCAGTGAAATGACTTTTGCTATGTAGGCTAGTGCATCAACTAACTTATCACTGTCATACTCGAACAATATACCCAGAGAATATACTGTCCACATAAACACAAGATAACCTAGATGCTGGTTTTCAGTGATGAAAATGTCAGTGACAGTGTCCCAAAAAGATACGCCGCGGATGAAGTGATAAACTTGGTTCGGTTCACATCAGGTAACATAAAGGACATCACTGCTCTCTGAGCTTACAATACACTATACTACTGTGACATCAACAGACAACCGTTGTCACGCGTGCTCCTCTAATTGCAAACGTTTTGTGGTGAACGCAGCTCGGTTTAGAAAAATGTAAACTAAAAGTTGATCTTTTTAAATTTCCTTTGCATAATCTACCGGAATATGTTTATTAATAGTCATATCATACAGATTTCTAACATACTTTACTGTAAAAAGTGTTTGTTTACCATCTAATAAGCAGAGCATTAACCATTGCGTATTTGTCAGTTTGTAATGATAATGAGAGAAAAAGTTATACCTTACATAAATCAGTGACAAGTTGCATATTTATCAATAAAATAGTATGTTAATTATGTTATTTCATTTCATAACATATTGACAAATAATTTTGTTACCGATTTTATGCAAATATCCAAACACGTGTTGAAATTTGTAAATCTATCGATTTAATAGATTTTTTTTAATGTGTTCAAAAAAATTATACAACTTGCAACAAACACACATAGTAATATATGTACTACTTCTTCACAATAATGTTTTCAACTGATGCAAGTGTGAAAGTCTGTTTACTCGTACCGTTTGCTTTCTTTTAATTTAATAAAGTCATCACTTGAACACGAAACGTAGAGAATTCTCGTAGCAGCTGTAACCAACAAAGAAATACAGGTTTCTATCATTAGTAAATGTCATCTTGTAAAAATAATTGGTTTCTGGCCTGAGCACACTTCACATTATCCACAGATAACTTAGAATGGTTAAGCCCATCTCTTAGCCAAAGTCACCTATGGTGGCCGAATGACATTATTTCTACCCTTATCCTGAATCCAGACCATGCGTTGCTTGTACAGATGATAAAAACAGCGCCAATGGCGGACAGTTGATGACAGTTCATGACTCTTAAGACTGGAATACATACAAAACAGCTTTAAAATAATTAATACATGGACAGTGAAAACGGCTTAGATCTATCTTTTCTTTATTCCAACCTTTAACTTGAACCGCAATTTACCTTTTATGGTTCCTTTAGAGTTCGAGCTAAGTGGGTTGTCACCGTACTATTATTTTTAGACACATACTGTATAAGGACAGACCAGCTGAAAACCTTACTTGTGCATGTATCGAGTTACTTGCGTAAGCTGAAAGTGCTGCCGGGGACACATAACCACGCCCATGTACATAACGTATCAGCACTCAAAAAACAAGTCTAAGCAACATCAACCGTTCATGTCTTATTTCACCCTTAGACATATATAATTCAATTAGAGGAAGTGGAAAAATATCGAATTAAGCAACTCTTAATCTTTTATTTTTCTTAGAAAATGTTTCAGGGTCATCATTAGCATCTGCACACACACACTGAAAATTCAAGTTTTCAGTTTCCTTTAATTATATCATCCTGAATAATTCAAATATGTTCCAGACTGCATTTTTACAAATTTGGATTGTCAAAAATTAATGAAAAAAAAAACAATAATAAAAAATTCTTGTTGATTTCTAATGTTTGTTCCAGAATTACCAACATCTTTGGGTAAATGACAAATTTTAATAAAATTTTGTCTTGGTCTGAAAAGCTGACAGCAATTGGTTTGTTGTTACGTGAGTAAATTAAATAACACATGTGTACAAAAGAGAAGATATTCGCATATGTGCTTTATTGAGGAAATATACGACACCATGTACCACACATATTTGCACGAATGTCATTTCGTTTATGAATTGAACAAAGGGCAACCTGGGGAAATGTGGGGTTGTCCAGGGACACTTTCGGGTCGAAATTTAGACCGGGTGAGTCACCTATTCGAGCCATGATTAATGCAAAAAGTCCAGAATATTTACAGCCAAAAATACTTTATCTACTTCTGCTTCTCTTTCGATCTCTTGATCTATCTCTTTTTCGATTATAATCTCTATCATCCCTCCTTCTGTCTCTATCTTCATACTTTGATCTTTCCTTGTCTCTATCACGATACCTTTCTCTGACTCTGTCATCATATCTATCACGGTCTCTGTAATCTCTTCGTGGTTTTTCACGACTCCTACTGCGCCTGTGGCTTCTATCTGCTTCTGAATCTCTGTCATCTCTACTTCTATTTTCGATTTCACCACCTGCTTCATGTAAGCGTAAAACACCTCTGCCACCTGAGTCACTCACTTCCCTGCTTACCACAATCGGTTTCCTGAATGGCCTATCACGCCCCCCAAACCTCAACTGGCCAGACTCCTTTTTACCACCAAAACCACCTCCGAGTCTTCTGGGGATCCATCCCTTTAGTGTTCTTTCTATTTCGTAATCCACGTAAATTTGTGTTCCATCAATATCTATTGACTGTGCATGTCTAAATGCGTAACGTGCATCGTCTTCCTTTTCGTACTCAACAAAGGCATATCTTTTTGAGAAACCTGTCACCACATCACGAATTAAGCGAACTTTTTCTATGCGACCATATTCTGAGAATATTTTTTCCAGAATTTCCTCTGTTGTATCTGGATGAAGTCTAGCCACAAACAGAGTGGCATTAGGATCTCCTTGTACTTGGTGGTTAGGTTTGTATGTTGCCCTCATGGCTCTCACTACCGCCTGGTCGTGGGGTTCAGTGTCTGTGCCATCAATACTACCTGCCTGGAGGGGAGAGTAGATCCGTGCCAAGGGACTCCACTCCTCCAAAACCTTGGACGACGTCATTTTGAACCAGTAGCTTACATCAATTACTAACCCCTGAAATTATACAGTTGAATCGTTATTTGTATTTTATGGTTTGCCATTTGCAACAAAACATTATTTTGCAATTATCATTTTAAATGTTACGAGGTTAGAAATTCAAGGCAATCTCATCTACTTTTGAAACATTTTAAATTATCAACCTTAAAACAGCAAATATCAATGTGCTGTTAGACAACAGACAAATGTAAGAGCTGTGCACTTGCATATCTTACAGGTGGAGGTTATTAATTGCACTACAATCAAGAAACCAAGAAATCCAAGTCACGATTCAACTGTACACATATTGTTAGTTCAAGGATAACAAAAAAAAAAATAAAAACTTGCCTTTGACGATAATTTGACAAGTACAGCCAGTAATACCAGTACATCTCCCAGCAATCTACAATAAAAGTAAGTTTAAACTTACATGTCAATCTGTCAAACATTTCATAGAAACAATTTAGTCCATTATTAATACATGTATGGAAAACATAATAAATTTGTCGGGGATAACGACACATCTTTTCAAACATATTAATAAATTAAATGAAAAGAAGACCATAATCTTTGCAGCGTGTTTGTGGTGTTCTAATTCCAAGTGACACAATGAGTAGTGTGGTGGTTTATTTTAGAAAGCAATCAAGTTTGTAGCACTTTACAAAGCGCAAATACAGAAGGAAATTAGAGTGCACTTTGGGAATAAATTTGCCCGTGAGAAGCAGGTGCCTTTTGCTGTTGAGTTGAGTCAGACTACTAAATATAATTTTGGGACTTTGTGGGGGTACTCCCTTAATGCCAGTAACGAGTACAAATTGGAAATATCAATGTGCAATGAATGCATGCCTTTTGAAGACTTTTTGATGACAAAATTTCATTTTATATGCCCATTTTTAACATTTAAATTCATTATATTTGAGGGTGATCCCTTACTAACGGACACCTCATGAATCTGTATTTCGCAGGCAGACATTTCTCTCGAAAACGATGTCGGTAACCGAATTGTTTGGCATTTGGACTAAATAAGCCAACCAGAAGGGCAAAACGTAACGACATGCTTTTTGTGCCATTCCGCACCTACCTGGGAGTCTACGAAACCCAGGTCTTCTTCCGGACCCTCTGGATTTTCAGCAACGCATCTTTTTACCAGACCAGATGCCATTATCTTAAAAGACTCTATTATCGCCCATAATCTAAGACAAAGAATTTAACACTGAAAAGCAACAAGTACAAAAGCATGCTATAAACGTATTCTAAACAAATAGCTCTACCTTATGAATACACCTTTGCATGTAATATTTCGTTCAGGAACTGTTAAATGTAAATTTTTTTACAGAAATGGATTTCCAGCAACTTCGTTTTCTAGATGATAAATTTTCTTGTGGACACCCACAGGAAGTCGATGTGGATGTAGATGCAGATTTGTGGAGTACATTTCAGATTTATTAAATTCTAGGCCATAAATATGTAGTTTTCATTGAAGTAGATTAAGTAAATTTATTGTGCAAGTATATAACTACATTTCTGCCAGGTTAGTTTCAGTTAGGTACCTTATTTTAGCCGAAAGATGTTGTGATATTTTGTGCATAAATTAATAATTGGACGAGGACATCTTTGGATTGTCCTGTGTCACCTGATGGAACCGGTCATTTGCTGTTGGACCTTGATAGTCTTTGATGTCAACAGTCTACTTTACTTGTGTCTTCAACTTAAGCCTCATCAAGTGTAATGTGACGTATTTGCAGTTCGACTTGGATAAGGCTCGACTACAGAGTACCGGCCGGTGACAGAGACAGAAACAAAGATGTCGGCGTCAGCTGTGTACTTGCTTGATATGAAGGGAAAGGTAATGCACGTCTAGATATTCGTGTGTAAAAGGCAATTCTGGATCACACGTATTGACTTATTGTAAAGTGAAACTTCAGTAAATCTATTGACATTCATTTTGAAATGTTATTTGTCACAGGTGTTGATATGCCGGAACTACAGAGGAGATATAGATATGTCTGTGATAGATAAATTCATGCCAATGTTGATGGATAAAGAAGAAGAAGGCTGTGTTACACCTATACTGATTCACGGACCCACCACGTTTATCTACATAAAACACAACAACTTGTTTCGTATCCTTGACACATGTATTTAAGTCGGGCCTCGACCTTGAGGAAATTTTCAGACCACCAAAATGACGGACTATATTTAAATTGTCCATTAATTACTCCTTTGCGTCAGCCGCTTGGCTAGGTATGGCACCGGCATACACGGCCTTCACCCCCTGCTACCCCTTACCAGCCTAACGTTCATCCTTGACTTTCCCCCGCCACTAAGGCCCAGGCCTATGAATATGCATTAAGTAAGGATCATATCCTTGACCCAGATTCTGCCACCTATATAATAGCCCCCCTGCCCGAGTTCAGGCAGTGCACATTAGACCATTGTCATGCATGCAACGTTATATGTCATAAACATAGGAGTCATCATCACGCCTTGGGTTCAAGTTATATGTACCACACGTAGCATAATCCCACGACACCGTTCTGTAGTGTCAACTAGAAAAGTGTCAACCATTTTCATTCGACAGACACCTTTTGAAAACGAGTCAACATTTTGAAATTTGGTTCGTTTTGGCGGAAGGATTCGTATACTGTAGAATGTGTTTGAAGGACACCTGTCTTGAGCAATATCCTGCCTTTTATGGCACTGTTTAACTTTGTCCAAATTGTTGTATTTGTTTAAATGACCCCGTCTTGGGTGACACCCTGCCTTTACACATATTTTAGAAGGAAAAATTTGGGTGTCGCTCAAGACTACTGTATTTAAAATGTATATCTGCGGTAAGGATTAATGCATGACGAGAATATATTGTAAAGTGTGTTGAAGAGAACAATTAAAATGAATTTGGGTCCGTAAAAGCACCTTAACGTTTTACAAAGTTGTGGCAACAACAAAGAAGAACGCAAATGTGGCTCTAGTTTTCCAGTTTCTCCACAGAATCGTCCATGTAAGTAATAAAGCCTTCATGTCAGATTGTGACAAGTGAAAGTAAATTTGGTAAATGTAAAGATATCGTAATTAAATACTGTTGCTTAATAAAGTTCAGTGAAGTCAAGTTTTTACCATAATATTACACATTTTTATCAATGTCGTTTACAGGTATTCTGTGAATATTTCAAGGAATTAGAAGAGGAAAGTATTCGGGATAATTTTGTTATTATTTATGAACTGCTGGATGAGCTAATGGATTTTGGTTATCCGCAGACAACAGACAGCAAAATTCTTCAAGAGTAAGTTATTTGATGAATGTCAGAGCACCTTCTTTCCATGAATGTTCTTAATTAAGCTTTGATCGAAGAAGAAATTCAGCTGAAATCTATATTGAATTGCATTATATGGAATCGTGTTTTTGTACTTTGTTAATGCATTTACAGTTTCAGCACATTTTTGAAATTTTCACCTCGAGCATGTGAAAAAGTATAATTAAAGTATTCATGCTACAGAAAGTTACATATTTTTGAGAAAGGTTTCACGTTTTACGCAAACTGACCAACACCCTTGTTTCACAGCTGTAGATTTTTTCTTTTTTTGTACCAAACTTTTTTGTAAAATTAATCAAATAAAATCACATGCAAAGACTGTACTTGCAAGAACAGGCACTTTTTGTGTGTTAATTTTGCACGATTTCACATCTGTGTAAACATGTCTCTAGATATACGTGTATTTGACAGATATATAACACAGGAGAGCAACAAATTAGAAGTAGCGCCAAGGCCTCCGATGGCGGTTACAAATGCAGTATCATGGAGATCAGAAGGCATCAAGTACCGCAAGAACGAGGTCTTCCTTGATGCTATAGAATCGGTCAATCTTCTCGTGAGTGTTAAATGTTTTCTTTCTTTAAAAAACCTTCCCAGCTCAATTATGGTTATGTGCATGATTTCAGGTTCATAACACAAGAAAGTCACAGGCTTGAAACAGCACCGCGTCCTCCCATGGCTGTAACCAATGCAGTCTCGTGGAGATCTGAGGGAATCAAATATAGGAAGAATGAGGTTTTTCTTGATGTCATAGAATCTGTCAACCTCCTTGTAAGTTGACCATGGAAGCTCACCTGGGCGTCCGGGCACAGTTGTTGTCTCACTGTAGCAAACCGAAAGACGGTACCTCTATGTCTTCCACACCTCTCGCCTTGTGTGAGCAACTGGTTTGTGTTCACTCCATGCTACGTTTCCTTGTTCCTTCGAAGATTTGCCACACTTTATAAACCAATTATGCAATGTGTTGATTTAATTTCAGGTCCAAAGGATCGCTCAAATCTTATGTTGTCTTTCTCGAAGTTAAGTTTTACGATTACGGCCCATATGTGCTTTGATGACCTTTGGGTCTCATAAAGATTTCAGATATCATACATGTAAAACGAAAATTAAAGTCATTTCCTCCATCGATGTTAACATTACATCGGTGAAATAACTGAAACTGTTTAAATAGTTCTTATTTACATTAGAAAAACGTTCATCTTGTTTTCTCCTTTTTTAAATTTGTTTTCTTTTATAATGAAAAGATAGTTCTTTTTACTGAAAAGATTTGCAACTTTGACACGAAGATCTTTCTTTGTTATCTTTGTATTCTTTTGAAATTGTTTCACAAATTATGTAAAACACACAAGAAAAAAACTGATTGATTGTTGTGCAATTATTTTTATGTAATTTTTATGTCATAACTTTTTAAACAGGATAGTTAGCACTTCCAGAATACATTCTATTGATTTTAAACCGTGTCATTATCAAGTGTTTACATGTAACATATTGATTCACGTAATTTAAATTTCTTAGCATTGGCTGTAATGTCGTTTTTAATATCTTAGTAAATTTTCACAAAATTATGCAGCAGTTTGCGGTAATATAATAAACGGTCGGGAGCATCGTTATATTTTAAACCAGTTACATGCAAAGTACAGAACATTTATTTGATCTTTTCAGGTGAGTGCTAACGGCAATGTGTTGCGTAGTGAAATTGTCGGGGCCATCAAGATGCGAGTGTATTTGTCGGGTATGCCTGAACTGAGACTGGGACTCAACGATAAGGTTCTGTTTGAAAGCACTGGACGTAAGTTACCACTGATACCTCCACTTCCATCTCTGAAATACCAGACATATGAAAGAAAATGCACATTATTTGTGTGTATTCTGCACAGTGCAAACAGTGCACCCCAATAATCTCCCAATAATTACTTAGGTTCATATACGTCTGAGTATGCTTCATGGTATCCGAATGAAGGATCTTCCTGTTCAACTTCTGGTCAACAGTTTATTTTCAATAGATGTTATTTTGCCGCAGTAATTTTATTAGATCCGTAGTTTACCGTCCCACCTTTTGGAGTTAAATTTAAAAGTTTATATATTACGCAAAGAAGTAAACATAAAGTGATAATATTTTTAATCACAGTATGTGATGACTTCTATGAGGAATGTAAGTTTTTATTTCCCGCGTTTGTGTTGAAGTTATTTGTTGGTTTAAGGATGATAGATTTGTATAAAAAACTAACTATTGAAAGACGTGTTACAAGGTCATTACATGTGGCATAAAATTGACTTTAATCAATATCGAAACCAAATTGACTGAAGTGCAAGTATTTCCACAAAGTATTCAGGCATTTGGAAATAGTATTTTACTTATCGTCTTTTGAAAAGGAATTGCTGGCTTTGTCAACAAGGCCCAAAACCGTATCCCTTTAGTATATTTCAACGTATTGTCAATGTATACGTACTTAACAATGATGCATTTCTAAATCTTGCAGGTGGAAAGAGCAAGTCGGTAGAACTGGAGGATGTGAAGTTTCATCAGTGCGTCAGGTTGTCTAGGTTTGAGAATGATAGAACTATATCATTCATACCACCAGACGGAGAATTCGAACTCATGTCTTACAGGCTCAATACTCATGTAAGTAAATGGTATTCTTTGTATTCTAGTATATGAAGACTTCACTGCAAATGGTGCATAGATTAAGTAGTGACGAAGGCAACAGTAATGAATAGTTGATGTATTTTAAGGTTAAGCCACTCATCTGGGTAGAGTCTGTCATAGAGCGACATCAACATAGCAGGGTGGAGTACATGATCAAGGTAAGACTGTAATGTTATCTATCAACATTTTGCAGCACACAATCCCCAGTAATCCATATAAAGGGCATTAAAAGGCACTGTATCTTTGTGTAATGACTTTGTAGTAGTTGTGAACAAAGCCAACCAATTTGTTAACATACAGCAAACTTCAGCTGCGATATTTAGACATCAGTGTCAAGGTAGAAATGCCATTTTCATCAGGCCTTCATTGCGTTTCAGGCTAAGAGTCAGTTTAAGAGGCGCAGTACAGCTAACAATGTAGAAATAATCATTCCTGTTCCCGAGGATGCTGATTCTCCAAAGTTCAAAACGACGACTGGTAGTTGTAAATATGCACCAGAACAGAATGCTATCATCTGGACAATTAAATCATTCCCGGTAAGTCATTTCAATTGATGAAAATTCTGGTGCTGCTCCTGCAAATCGGATTTTGCTTAATCCAAAATAAACTCCGGTAAATTGTATTTCTGTTACCACCTGTTTGGTGTTTGGTTCCCAATTTCTTGAGCTGTGCAGAAGGAGTTCAACTAACATCTTGAAAAATTATTTCTGCTGTATTATTGTAGGGAGGAAAAGAGTATTTGATGAGAGCGCATTTCGGCTTGCCAAGTGTTGTCGCTGAAACTACGGAGGGACGTCCACCAATACATGTTAGATTTGAGATTCCATACTTCACTGTGTCTGGAATACAGGTAAATAAAGAGTCGAATTTTAAGAAATGTTACTGTACGTTTAATGACCCTCTATTAAGAATCGTGGCCAGTAAGTTGGGACAAATATCAAAATACGAAATGATGGTTTAGGATTGAGGTCAACATGAATCCACATGCATATTTTTGCAGGTTCGCTATTTGAAGATCATTGAGAAGAGTGGATATCAGGCGTTACCTTGGGTTCGGTACATAACACAAAATGGTGATTACCAACTGCGAACACAGTGATCTACTGACAACCCGTGCGACTATCGCTTGAGTCCTGTCACCCAGCCAGACAGCTGAAACCAACAAGACGTCGACTGTTATGTCGCACATGATCTTTTATCTGTTTTACTACCTGATTTAACTGTACACACAGTAATAGTTAAGAACACTCTAAGATTATTTGCTAATTTTGTATATTTGTCTGGCTCGTGGGGAACAAGTACAGAAATGTTTTTTTTGCATCAAATAACGTCAGGAAGATAAGTTCATATGGTTTCATAAAATAGAAATGATATGGCTGGCCGTATTTATTGTAAGTGAAACGATCTGCAGTAGAAAGATCTGATTTATTTAACCACATCGGTATTATTCAAGGACATGCACAATAAATTAATTAGAAATGCAAACATTTCTTACCCATAGGACCGAGCAATGGCTATGATTTAATTTGCAATGATTTGATGTTTAATTTAGATCAGCACTTTGAACGTATTTGTAAATGTCTATTTGTAATCTCGTTATTATTTAGTACTGGGAGGTTGAAATTTGCAATTGAATGTACGACCACGGCACATATATCAAAAACTTGCGTGTATTCTGTACAAAAACAAGTACAGTGCAATATGTGCGGTTTATTTCTAGTCCTTTACCATTTTAACATTATGTAATTAAGTTGTGCGTAAAAGACGACTTGCATTTATTCCAAAGATAAGCCATATTTATCTAAAGACATCTTCTGGAATAAGTGACAATCACACAAAATAATATTTTACTCGGAGTATGATCTGCTTTATCAGTATTCCTTGCATGTTAGAGCATTTGACTTTCGGATAAGAGCTTGTCATGTCACTTGTTTTATAGAGGGGAATCTCGAAAATAGCAAGAGCATTTAGGAGCATTATATCTCAGAAATCTAGATCAACGTTGAAACAACAGTCACAACTATTTTGATATAACACCAAAATGAAATGTTTCTTGTAGTATATTAATGCCATCATATACTAAGTTAATAAATCTCACAAAAGGACATACATGTGGTTTGTGGTTTGTATTCATAGGTGAATATTCCCTTCTGTTTGCTAAGATAGCTGAAAACGTTTAAAATGTTTGTTCTTTAAATTAATCGACTTCCAATGGAACATGCAATATAGAAGCAGCAAATTACTCAAGCGACATATAATAACCATTTCAAAGCGTAATCCTGCACTTGTTAACAATGTCTCGTCTTCCGTCGTCATCTGGCAACATCATCCGACGTCATTGTTTTGCATCCTCCTCCCCTACCCAATTGTCTCCACCCCATCTCGGCTGCAATAGTGATTTTTGGCTGATTTAAAGCAATGCTTTATAGCAGCCTATGGAATCGGTCGTGTTATATGCCTTTTTGCCGAATTGGCACACTTCCAATTGACCTATTGACCTCGGA